>JADLZN010001948.1:68640-89828 GCA_018155175.1 Sinocyclocheilus anophthalmus
CTTCAAACTATAAGATATAGTATGAAGATTCAAAGCTTTCACTCAAGGAGAACAAAAAATATTTCACATTAAATTTATTAAGAGGTCCAAGTGAAAAATCAGAACATGTAAAAGTACTAAGTGAAAAAAAATGTGTTTTAATAGGGCAATGTAGCAATCTTCACTAGCAAATGTTCATAGTATAATCATGTTTCGTAAATATTATAATATTATACAATGTATGACATATACTTTTTTATACACATCTCAGAAATATATCTCAGTATGTAAACTCAGACAATAATTCTTTATTAATACTGAGATCCTATAAGAATGATTTCTATTTTTAAAGAACATTGTTTAGAATATTATTATATACTGTAGTATATAAAATTATATGTACATTTTCATTGGCTTCTTAAAATTGCTTTTCATTAGCATTCCAGGCCTATAAAGGTTAACATTTTTGCAGGTGTTTTATGTGATTCAAATTGCAACAATGTTTTCATTTTTGTGTAGCAGTGATTTATTACAGTTTAACCTCTGAAGATCAAGTTCACACGTGCTTTCATACGTGCTTTCATATCTTCTCTTTCTAAAATAAAGTTTTCAAGCTTTTATATATATATATATTTTTTAAAATACGATTTTAAGGGGATTTTTATACTCTTTGGTGGTGTTTTCCAACGTGTTTCTGATACATACAAAATTGAACATACTGTACAACAAATGAAATGTGAAGAGTGGACAGTTATTGTGAACCACCTGTTTTCCTTATCGCCCACACATCCTTTTTACTCTCTCTCTCACTCAGAGTATTTAGGGCTGCCTTGGAAACTGCTAAGGAGTCAGATCACAGACTTTGGTTACACAATGTCATTCCAAGGGCACCATGGGCCCCTGTCACACACACACACACACAGGCCCCCTTAAACCCGAGCAATCACTCATGCAAGACCAGGGCGCTCTTATGTACACATCTGCCATGCTGGGCAGTGTGGGCAGAGAGACACAGAGAGAGAGAGAATAGGAGAGGGCACTGGCTTTAGGAGGCCAGGCAGATGCCTGCTTATACTGCCATGGCTGCCATGGTAATAGGCTTACAGTGTTTACTGCCCCCCAGTAGAGGCCTCGGGACCCTGAACCCCTCCTCCGTGTCATTCTCTGTCTTCTTCTCCTTCTAATGTAAATGACTCGCCGTATTAGAAAAGGAGGGAGGTGTTTTGTGCTTGCTGTTTTCTCTTTCTCTCTAGATGTGTGTAGGTTGAGTTCTCTGTGTGTAGGGTCAGGTTTATGGTGACAGCCTTTTGGAAATAGCCTTTGGCTGTGAAGGTTCTGGTGGGCTGGCTCATTTGGATGCCTATAGAACTCATTAAAGCCAGACACATACTCTACGGTATTATGCAAATACAGGTCAACGAACTCCAAGTATGTGGTCCCATTATACATATACATGAAGTGTGTAATTTCTTTGCTACTAGTGTCACCAAACCTAACTACAAAAATAATGACTGTATCAAACAGATTCTTTAACAATCCCCCCATCTGCCATTGGTTCGTTGGATCCTGTCCTGTGCTTGATTAAAGGGATAGTTTGCCCAAAAAATGACAATTCTGTCGTCATTTACTCACCCTCAAGTTGTTCCTAACCTGTATGAATTTATTTCCGCTAGCTGGACACAAAAGAAGATAATTCTGAAGAATGATGGTAACTCCAAATAGTGACGAGACCCCTTCGGATATTCCCATAGTATGGAAAGCAGTACATAATGGATGCTCAATAGAGCTCCATCCAAGTGTTATGTGTATCCCAACATTCTTCAGAATAATCCATTAAATATTATGGTGAACTAATCCTTAATTAATAATTTTAGATTTGGCCCATGATTCAAAAATCCCACTACACAGTTAATGAGTTTGCATAATTATATATATGTGGGTCGGGCTGACTTGAATAAAAAAATAAGTATATACTGTAACATGATGATGCCCACCTATAATTATGCTTCAACTGGTCACATTCCTTTTCCATGCCTTTATACAAATTGTGACATGTGTAATGTGTTAGCGGGGGGGGTTTTAATTCTTACCTTCAGCCTAACCAGATATAACCATGATTAGCCAGCTGTTTAGCTAGCCATTTTAGCTCCTATATCATACCCTTCCACTGCCAGCCATACAAAAAAGAAACTTTTCTGTTATCTAGAATCAAGATTATCCACCATGAACCATCATTTTTTGAACCAGACCATATACTGTAGGTCGGCTACCTCTTGGGGTGTATGACGATTGTATGGCTGGATATAATCATCTTGCACCAAACCACAACCGCCTCGCCACAAGTGACTGATTGATGCAGAATGATGCCAAATTTGTGTACAAGATATCCATTTTCTGACATAACATGTATCTTATGTGTTTGCCTTTTCTGCGAATATAAGGTAAGAGCTGCAGGGACAAGCCATCCAGAATCACATAAGTAAACTTTCTTGGTGTGGTTGCATCATGTGAACTCGGGTTCAAATAATACAGAAATAATCAGCTGCAGATTTGACACTTTTATAGACAAAAAATTGTAACATATCACAGAGGGAAGATATGGCACAGAAGCAAACACTTTTTTTATCCAATCGTCATGTCCCCTAGTTCATGATCTGCAGCAATTATAAACACTATAGCTATTTTTATGGATCGCATCCCCAAACAGAAAATTGCCACATAGCTACCTGCCGGGGGCTCACTGAAATAGATCTCCTGAGATTTCACATCTGTAACTTGGGTGACCAGCTTGTCGAATAGCATAAGCTTTCATACTGGACATCCATGCTAATACCTAATAAGCTGCCTGTAGCATAGTTTCTGCTGACCCAAGCTGCTAGGTTTCAGCTTACAGAAACCAGCTACCATCTGGTCTACCAGTCAAGGGTCCAAGCTTGGTTTTATGGAACGTGGCTAGGCAGCTGGTCGCACAGCCAACGACGATGGGCTAACTAGTTCCATGTACACAGCCTCGAAACCAGTTTAACAACAGAGTTCAGACTTGCAGGCTTTGGGGTTAGCTGACTTTTTTTGGGAGAGCAGGATTAGGGAAGGAGAGGTATTGTCTGGCACAAAAACTAACCAATCTGGTGGATTATTAGAAAACTCTTCACGCTTACACGCAATCTTTAACTCCGACAAGAATATCATATACATATTGCCATATACGAGCTTTTCTATAGCAGGATAATATTCATACACAGACCCATCATAGTATCCTCTGAAAGTATGAGATGAATTGCCTGTGAGTGGTGTGGTATGTTTGTGCCTATATGATCAGCAATCGGTTGAGGTAATAGGTACTAAAATGCATAACTGTTAATGGTCTATAAAAAAGCATGTGGTAAAAGGTCCAACCGTAAGTAGTCGAGTATTCCAAACCGCGCTCAGCGCACCCACGAAATAACAACACCGCACCATCTGTGCCTCTCATTTATCTCCTACTATCCAGGACCCAATACGCAGCCTTTTTCCATGGTCTTCGACCCTTATTATCTAGCCCTAAAACTCCCACCCTTACACACACACACACCCACAAACACACACAAACACACATACCCCAGCCCATATCTATATGGCCCAATAATCCTCTGCCCACTGCTCGACTCCACACACACTAACGCCAGAAGACTCCTTCACTCAAAATGAACAGGAGGAAGCTTAGCTGCCGGACCTTTTATCATTTCACTTTCGCCTCTTAAAGAGACCCCATTCTGCAGCGCCACTATCTCATTCATTTAAGACTCGTAAAGGGAGATTGTTGAGTTTATAAAGGGCTGCTTAGGCTGGGAAGCATTGTGTGGAAGGGGCCGTAAAAATCGATATCCCTGCTGGACAGGACAATAGAGGGCTCTATGGGTGCTTGGCAGGGAATAGTCGGGAGGACAGGGAACAAAGGTGTTTGGGTGAGAGGGAAAGTGATTGTGTGTTACAGGCAGAGGATTGTGATGGATGGGGGTTGAAGGTGTTTGCATGAGAGGAAAAGGGATTTTGTATGTGTGTGTAGGCCTGTTCAAGATTTGATCGAACTGAATGACAAAACAAATCTAATGCTTACAATGCCAATACTTATCACACTTATCATACTTAGGGTTAGAGATTTGAAGAAACCTTTAAGTTTTGAAATCCAGAGCATAACATACAATTTATGCTAATCCATGCTAATACCATTTATACTGAATTTTAAGGCTGGAATACATTCCAGAACTTTTGCTCTTTTTGCACTTTTTAAAGCCTGGAGGAGTCAGTGCTAGTCGCCGAAAGACAGTTCATACAACAGCAAATACTGGCCAGTCAGAGTTGACAGATGTCATAGTATATTAAACACAGACTCCATTTTTTAGCCTCAGATTTTGATTCCATCCAATTGGAGGATATCAAACATGTTCGATAATTTGAGCCAATTGTATCAGAATCAGTTGTTTATTATATGATACCCAGTTTTTCTCTGTAACCATTTACAAAGTTGGCAAGTGTTCATTATTCTAGTGTGTTCTAAAATCTGCACAGTATGTGTATTGTCAGTAGTGTATTCCAGCATGTAGCAGCAAGTTTCTGATCCCATTTTAGCAGTACAACCCTAAACCAGCCCAAGCTGGTTTGCTGGTCCCACAGCTGGTGTTCAGATGGTTTAGGCAGACGCCAAGCTTTCCAGCCTGACCAAACTGGGACAGCAAGTAAGACCAGCAAACCAGCTCAAACTGGATTTATTTATTTATTTATTTTAGCAGAAATATGCCATTACATTTGTTGATGGAATGGAACAAAATTCTGTGTTTGATTCATAAGAGCATGCAGAAATGTTTTCACAAAGGCGATCAACATTTCTTAGAAGCTGTGAAACAACTAAAAGAACTATCCTTTTAAAACAAACTGAAACCTCTTCAAAGCTTTATTCTGCACAGCCTTTTCTGTGAACAACGCTACATCCTGACAAACACTTAAAGAGTGAGCAAACCGCAGATCTGATCCCAGAGACAATGATAGCATCAGAACACCTTGCTCTTATTTGTTCCCTGTTAAACGTCACACATCAAGTTTAGTCAACCGCAGCGGTGACAGTTAGTGGCATTTGCCTTTGTTTTGCTGCTGTTCTCACTCTGAGTGTGTGAATGTTCTCATTAGAATATGACATTTGCTCTGTTGCAAAAGCTAGTAGAGACATCATAGGTGTGCTGCCGGTGTGCATGCTACCAAATAGTCAAAATCTGAATATCTTAACATCTACACCACAGGGTATCGTAGCCGAAAACCCCACAAACCAAACACACAAACAAACAAACAAACAAATCCTGCTCTATAATTACTCACCCTCATGTTGTTACAAACCCGTAAGACCTTCGTTCATCTTCAGAACACAAATCAAGATATTTTTGATGACATTTTTGACAAAAAGGTTGAACCAATCACATGGACTATTTTAAACAGATTTCCTTAACTATGTTATTCTTGCCTGGAACCAGTTTGCAAATTTGGCTCGTCTCTGCAGGGGTCCAGAACGCTCACCAGAGATTTCATCCCCAATATCTTCATTTGTTTCCGAGGTGAAACATGTCTGACGGTCATTGGAACCAACACAAGAGGATGGAATAAATCTACTGACATAATTTTCACTCTTAGGTGATATCCTATTTAACAACTGTTATACAACACCTTACAAAAAGCCCTTTCGTAATAATGTCAAGTTCAATTTTTAACTTTTCAAATATTTTAAACCATGTTTTAACTAATATCTTACCCATCCCTTATAAAGTATAGGCCTACTAATTGTGCTGCGTTGACTGACATACCAAACCACCAGTAAAGTACTTATCATTTTAAATGTAGTATGTTATTTGATATTACATTACTAAAATCATTTTAAATGCAATATTTAAATGTAACTGTAATTCATCATACACAAGTCATTGTCAAATTATGGACAGGTCAAACTGATATGTGTTCACAATAAATTATTGCCAGTACATTTCAGACAGTACACTTTTAACCTCTTTTCCGAGTCAATAAGGATTAAATATGACTATAACGAATGCAACTTAAGTGGGTTCCATGATAACTGTTAAGTTCAATTGCATTATATACTAACATTAACTATAAACTATAATAGATTTATTTTATTGTAAATAACATGCAATTAAGTGTGTAAAATCATTAAATTTAGTTTACACTGAAGTATATTCTTTCAAAGTTTATTATTTTAATAATAAGTACACTTTAAAAGTATACTAAAGTGTAGTTCTTTGCAAGGGTGTATATAAAATAGAGAGTGCCATTTGTAGCTCAATATTATAATAAAACAAAATGTTTCTTGCCTGTTATCACAGTTAGCTTAATTAGCAACATGCTAATGCCAAAGGTGACACTAGTAGTTTTGGAATGCTATTTGTATGCCACTGCCTATTTAGAGCATTCAAGTCAGTGCCAAGATTCTGCCTAAGAAGGCAGCTATCTTTGTAGACACCACTAGTTCCTAGTTGCAACAGAGCTTGTGTGTTTCTGTGTGAACACTGCACACTCATCTGAAGATCTCAGTTACTCAGTTAATACATGTTGTTGAGAGCATGTGTGTATTCAGGGACAAATGCATTTGTTTAAGTTAGCAGCTTCACAGGCTGTATCTACGTCAGAATGACAAGTACCTGTGTTTGTTTGAATGCAAAGTTTCCCTTTGACCTTTTTTTTGTTTTAACTCTCACAAGAAACAAACCACAGACAAAAGCTAATTCGAACAGAGTGCTTTACGTGTGCTGCGCAAATCAGCATTGTGCGATCTGTGGACTTCGTGATACCACACGCAGGCAACTCACTACGGCTGTTGAAGGTTAGAACCCCTTGACCTTCGAACTATAGCCAGCAGATAGCACAAGCAGCGTTTTTTGTTCCCCTAGGGGTGGGTGGGTGTACTAACTGTGTTTTCAAGTGCAACTACCGTCCAAAGCCCACAACAGGTGCAAACAGAGCATAGGATGAGGACTCAAAATATAGAAACACACACACCACAACCACCTTAAACTGTAAATGTTATTTTTTGGTGTCCAAGAAGCGATCTTTCAGATAAATTGATGATTAGGTTTTCTATGCACTCATAAATGTGTTAGCCTGCACATGTGTATATAGTCGCTGGCATACATGTGTGCTTTCACAAAAGGAAGTGCAGTAAGATAAAGTGAGTTGCTATGTCGCCACGTGTGTTGCTGAGCTGGGAAACCTCAATGTGCATAATTGATATCAGGTGCATACAAACTTCACTGGCATGTACAGATGAGAATGCAGATTAACTACCAGCTGCACACACACAACAACACATTCTGTGGGTGTGTATGCTTGCTGCAGTGGCTGGAGATGCAAGGTTTAGTGTGTATGAACTTCCTGTACTCACAGGTCTCTCTGAAGTGCAGCAAGGAAGAGTTGAGCATCACCAGTGTCCAAAATTAAAAGCGAGATGCAGAAGTTGTTTCTAGAACATAATGTTCTGAATGACTGAATGTGCTGGCATTTGATTGGTGCAGAAAGGAAGTACATGTACTGTACGTGACACCTCAGGCAGCAAGCATTTGTTTATGCATGCATACTTTCTATGCAGCATTGTTTTTATTAGCAAGCGCATGGAACAAATTATGCATGATAATGTGTTGCTTGCAAAAACAAAAAACAAAAAACAATTATTTAGTGTAAAACATTATTGGGAGACAGTTGAAGTTGAAGATTACATCACAGTTAATGTGAGATATAATTAGTTTCAATTCTGTGATATAAAGTCAAAATTACTACGTTTTATTGCACTAGCTGATGATGCTGTGTTTACACTGGATATAAGCTGCATGATGCAATAAATAAATAAATAAATACTCAAGAAACTATTACATCTCGCGATACTGTCCTTACCACTGTAACACGCTGCATGAGACACAATCGACAGTAAACTAAACAATAAATTAGTCTGGCTGCGTATTATTAGCTCCTATGCGTATTCGCATGGTCATGGCGATAAGTTTAAAATTATGCTCCAATCAATGGAATATAATAGCGAGAAATACAGCGCAATACAGATGCATTTTAAGTCAAACTATAAGCTTGGCGGGACTCGCACGCGCGGCCATGACCGACGACAATAGCACCGCGACGCATGTGTAAATAATACGGGCGCATTCCCCAGCACACATTACGCCTCTGAGTAATCCATCTTTGATAAGTAATTTACCTTAGTGACCCATTAAAAGTACCTTCTATACTATTACTAAATGTTTGTAGTATAATGTATACTGGATGTACTCAATTTGTCCATTTCTCATTGCACATTCTCAACTTGCCAATCTCACAAAATCCTCTCCACCGTGCGCCATCATGGATAAGTGAAGAATAGAATCCGTGCCAGAATTATTAAGTCTTCAGAGGCTTTTTTGTGCGTACTGCATTATGAATACTGTGAAACTCTCAGACATCCGCCATATACACATTTTCTTTTTTGTCTACAGTAAGTGGGAAGTATTCAATTCGGAACATGCAGCCTTCATTCTTTGCTGGCCTTTAGTGCACATTTCAGAAATGGATGCCCTATTGTCCTAACGGGCATTCATGCAATGAACAACTACATCTTCACCAAAGGGCCAAGTTGGTCAGTGTGGGCCCTACCCAAGATGCATGCCGATCAACTAATACGGCTCGTAAGATTGATCGGTTATGGTCATGTTATCATTGTAGAAGTATCTTGTGATTCATTTTTAACCTGCTAGATGGTGGGGTATTTTAGTTATGTATAACGAATAATCAAGTTGATTGTACATATATTGCACACATTTTTTATCATACATTTCCTATATTTTGGTATGAGTATGTTTAAGAGAAAAGTTAAATGTTGACTAACCAGCAATAATCTAAAGAATAGACAGTAAGGATCATAAGTTGAAATTGATATCCGCGTTAGCACACACTACATGTTTCAAATATATGTTCTTAATAAGCATCTCTGCACATGTGATCTCTCACTTCATTATGTGTTTTCTGGTGCTGTTTATAACTGGCCAACCATGAAAAACAGACTTATCCAGCGTACCGACACACCCCGCGCTTCTCAGTCTGAATGAACTGTCAGGTTTGTTTTTAGATTTAGATGATGCAACATAACCTTTTAACAACATTCACTGATCACCAAGTAAAGGCTTGTTCTTTCCTCCAAGTGACTGAGTCGCAGATTATACGGAATACATTGATGATGCACGCAAATCTTTCCACACTGAGTACAGTGGTACGGTTTATCTCCAGTGTGGATCCTCATGTGCTGTTTAAGGATTCCTTTTTGTCTGAAACTCTTTCCACACTGTGAGCAGGTGTGAAGCTGTTTGGCTCTTTTTCTTGAAGTTTTGATTTTACAACGTTCCTCCTCCACTTCATTCACCTCATGTCTTTGCTGTTTTACTTCCATCCAGTCTAAAATAAACAAACGATGTGGTTAAAATCAGTTAAAGTGAACCTGAGGCCACATATTTATCTGTGAGTATGAAGTATCAGATCTTTGATGTGCCAAATGATATTCTGTCATTCCTTGTTCATAAAATTAAAATGATAATGATTAAGATGATAATTTATCATTCCTATTGCTCATTATTTCAGAGCCACTAAATATTTTTAACAGCAGTTTTAATGTTTGTCAGCAGTCAACAATGAAGAATCAAGAATGGACACCAACCTGTTTGTTCCATCAGATATCTTTCACGGTTTATTCGGATGGTTCTGAAAGCACTCATAGTCGTCAACCTACTCTCTCTTTAACCAAACTCCCTCATTTACCAGGTATTTCAGATTTCAGCTGCTGCACCTGGAGTCTGCAGCAGTCCTGTAGGATGATGTGAATATTCCTCACCTTTTAAACACAGTTAAAGCACAAACTCAGCCCACCACAGATTCTGAAGATTTCATTGGCCGTGTCAATCACAGTGATCGCCTACACAACACTGAAACAAATCCAGAACAAACTCGTGACCTTAGTATAGTTTTATTTTTTTGTGTCAAATCAACCAGATTACAGAGTGAAAAAAAAACTGGAAAGATGGCAATCCCCCCATACATATATTTATATTTTATACCAAGTGGATCTATGGTAAACTTCGTATAAGCCAATCTGTTGACTTCAGCAATACTTGTTGCATTGTGACAGTTCAAGAATGTGAAAAGCACTTTTTATGTTTTTATTTTTCCCTGAAGTTTGCACTCCTGTATCTCAATAAGTATTAAAGATATCTCAATAACCTTTTAGGTGGTTAATGGTTCTTAACAAACATTTCTTTAAATATTCTCATTTTTTAAGAGCATATGCTTGAATTCTAGAGACGTGGAGATATGAAATTGTTACATTTTCAGTGTTCAAAAAACAAAGTGGGTCACTTTGCATAGCTGATAACGTTTTATTTTAAAGAAGAATTTCTGAAGAAGATATAATGCTGTATGATATATATATATTGTGTTTCGATGGCATTTTCTTTACATCTGATCTCTTTATGATGCCTAAAGTAGTGTTAAGCGTACTATAGTAGTAACTGCTTTGAATATGAGGAAATGCTGTTTTTCTGCTTTTCTGTAAGTGCCATTTGTCAGATAGTGACTTTTCATTTTTTATACAGCCTGTCTGCCATTGTTGTTCAGACAGATTCTATTTTATATATAACATGCATAATCATTTATTAGGCTGAAATGAGGTTTATCTTTTTATAGAACTTCTTGTTTTTGTCTTAGCTATTAATTTAACTGTAAAGTTGTTTAAATCTGAGTTTTAATGAAACTAAATACAATTTCACAATGTCTTATATACCCCCTATTCAGCCTGTACATATTGTACATTTAATGGATTTTTGTAATCTATGCTAGATTTCTGATTAGATATTAATTGAATAATATAACCTCTGCCCTGTTTTATTTTGATAAAACCCTGGGATACATAAAAATTAGCAACCACCCTATAACGTCATTTTATATGCTACTAAAGTGTTATTTTTAACAGCAAATGCACATAATGAAGTGACAGATCACATGTGTTGTAAGTGTGGGAAGAGCTTTACTAGAGTTAGCCAACTGAAACAGCATCAAACAATTCATACTGGAGAAAGATCTTACAAGTGCTCATATTGTGACATAAGAGTTTCACTGAGTCTGGAAACCTGAAAGCACATGAGCGAGTTCATACTGGAGAGAAACCGTACCACTGTACACAGTGTGCATTAAACCCTAGCGATTCTTATGACAAAGCATAAAAAGCGTAATGTTTTCCAAATGTTGTCACAAAGAGCAAATTCTATCCATTCATCTAGTTAGTTTGATAGTTTTTCAGGTTGATTGGTGCGACACAATATTTGTACATTTGTATTGTTGCAGTAATTGCAGAATTTTTGCATACAATTAAATTTGGCAAACAACACTGTAACTGACAATTAGTGAAACAATAGTCTGACAGAAACAGAGCCGTAATGCTTAAATGAGCTGCTAAAAAGCCAATAGTTCCCTGTTTTCTCCTCATTCATTATGATGATGTCTGAGATCTTCTGTAAATTGGCACATTAAGCTCATTTCATTGTGTGTCAACAGACTGAGTCAAACTACAGGATCAACACTTTATGCAATAATCACCTGTTGATGTGTGTTTTTAATCTTTTACCCCTCAGGTTGAATTTCATGATTAGAAGTACTATTAAATGCTAAAAAAACATTCCTGTACTCGTTGTTTTTTTGTTTTTAATTGGATTGGCATGAATTAGAATTTTCATTCAGGATGTCTGTTGTTTTTATTTAAACCAGTTATATATAACATAATTGAAATGAAAGGTTTATCATTTTATAAAATGTTTTGGTTTTGTCAAAATGTTTGTTTTTTACCTGAATTAGTTAAGCGCAAGCTTAATTTCATTGGTCAACTCAATCACTCCGTCACCCCTCAACAAAATTGTAGACTTCATGGATTCAGTTCACAGCTCTTTCTGGTGAGAGAAATACATAAATGAAGAAGAAGGACAACATATTAAATGTCATGGATGAATATGTATTGAGTAATCAATCAATTTTGATGTATAGGGTAATTTTAAAGGTAAAGATTTGCAGCCAAATTACAGGGTAAAAAAATACTTGAGAAAGATTGCAGCATCGTTATTTTAGGTCATTTAGTAAAATCAGTTGAGTTTAGCAACAGCTGCTGCGTTATATGCCAATGGTGACACTTCAATGATGGAAGATTCGATTCGGGGTAATTTGGTTGCTTTGTCATTAACTAACCCTATACTAAAGTTTGTACTGGATTTGTTTCAGTGTTGTGTACACTATGTGTAGGCGATCCCTGTGATTGACACGACCAATGAAATCTTTAGAGTCTGTGGTGGGCGGAGTTTGTGCTTTAACTGTGTTTAAAAGGTGAGGAACATTCACATCATCCTACAGGGCTGGTGCAGACTCCAGGTGCGCACCTGACTCTGACACTACTAGGTAAAGATGGAGTTTATTAAAGAGGAGAGTGAAGACTTGAAGATTGAAGAAGCATTCAGAGTCCAACATTAAGATACTGAGGAACAAACAGGTTGGTGTCCATTCTTGATTCTTCATTGTTGACTGCTGAGACACATTAAAACTGCTGTTAAAAAGATTTAGTGGCTCTGAAATAATGAGCAATAGGAATGTTAAATGATCATCTTAATCATTATCATTTTAATTTTATGAACAAGGAATGACAGAATATCCTTTGGCACATCAAAGATCTGATACTTCATACTCACAGATAAATATGTGACCTCTTTTGGTTTCTGCTATTTAATCAGGTTCACTTTAACTGATTTTAACCACATTGTTTGTTTATTTTAGACTGGATGGAAGTAAAACAGCAAAGACATGAGGTGAATGAAGTGGAGGAGGAACGTTGTAAAATCAAAACTTCAAGAAAAAAAGCCAAACAGCTTCACACCTGCTCACAGTGTGGAAAGAGTTTCAGACTAAAAGGAGTCCTTAAGAAGCACATGAGGATCCACACTGGAGAGAAACCATACACATGCCCTCAGTGTGGAAAGAGTTTCAAACAAAAGGAGTCCTCTAAGAGCAACATGTAGAATCCCACTGGAGGAGAAACCATACACACCCTCAGTGTGGGAAGAGTTCTTTGCGCTGCAGCATCAGGTCTCAGTTCTTCATCTGCCGTTCACTCTGGAGAAAGCCTTAACACGTGATCAGTGTGGTACAAAGTTATTCTTCATACATCTAAAGGAAACCACCCTGACAGTTATTCAGATGAAAGCCGGCAGTTTGTTCGTACTGTGGAAAGAGTTTTTCATGGCTATATGGTTATAAACTACACCAGAAAACACATGATGAAGTGAGAGATCATGTGTGTTGTGAGTGTTCGAAGAGCTTTACTACAGCAGGCCACCTTAAACTGCACCAAATGATTCACACTGGAGAAAAACCTTGCAAGTGTTCATATTGTGACAAGTGTTTCACTCAGGCAGGAACCATGAAAACACATGAGCGAGTTCATACTGGAGAAAAACCTTACAAGTGCTCATATTGTGACAAGAGTTTCACTGAGTCTGGACACCTGAAAACACATGAGCGAGTTCATACTGGAGAGAAACCGTACCACTGTACTCAGTGTGGAAAGAGTTTCACTCAGTCAGTGACTCTTGTGACTCATATTAAAAAGCATTGCTCCGTGTCAGAGTGAGCAAATGTTTTCTACAGATTCAGTATTTCAAATAAATTATGTGAGATTCAGATTCAGTAAATATGAGATTAGCTCAAATAAACAAGTTTTGCTGTGAAATGCCACAAGATTTGTGATGTTTTTTTTCTGTTTTGTTGGAGAACAGCAAAAGTATTTAGTCACTTTATTTCTACAATGATGTTTTTTATTCTTTGATTAAATGTCTGCTCATTAAGACACTGACAAAGAAACACCCAAATTAAACTGTATTTATAAATGCATTATTGTTATATATGCAACAAATAAAATCTCCATTTCACTGACATCTCTGATTATGTGTGATTTTTATTAATGTGTTAGTCCATTATAGTATTTAGTTGTTCGGTAATAGATTTTATTTGTGTTGATCCTGTAGTTTGTCTCAGTCTGTTGACACACAATGAAATGAGCTTAATGTGCCAATTTACAGAAGATCTCAGACATCATCATAATGAATCATACACACCTTCCAGAAAACTCTCCTCTGGATTCACAAACGCTTGGTAAACATCAGATTTGATAGTTAAACACTAATGAATTAAATCATTCTTAAATGGTGCGGCGACATGCACGCTCATTCACAATTAGCATAACCCCACCTAAGAATTAATTTACAGCTAATTTACGTGTCCAGGAACACAGTGGAATATTATGGACTCCCTTCTCAGGTTTGGCTCCAGTACATTGCATAAATGCAAAAAAGACTAATAAGCCATATGCCTATATACATTTTCAGTAACGGTGTGTGCCGTCCCGAGCGTTGTAGCCAGCCCTGACAAATGCCAGGCGCTCCTCGAAAATGCCCGCTCGCCTTGAACGCTGCCACTGCATTTTTCCAGACGCTTTGGTTGCCAGTGTTGGGGGTAACTCATTACAAGTAACGCGAGTTACGTAATCCATTACTTTTGTCAAGTAACTAGTAAAGGAACGCATTACTTTTTTAATGACATGAGAATTCGGAGTTACTTTTTTCAAACGTAATGCCATTTTAGTCTTGGTTTTTCCAGTTATTGAGGACCCTCTCCGGTCCCCATATTTCGTAGACTCGGCGAAGTGTTCCTGTATTCTGTAATTTGTTGTGCGCTGGTGTGAACATGACTTATGTGTGACTTTAGTTTCTAAGACAAATGTTAATGTGCATTAATTCATCCCACTCACAAAAAAACAGATTTAGTATTCATTTCTATCCTTGAATGTGTCTACACCAGTGAATTATGCAAACTCAGAATATGATCCAAACCTGCAATAATTAAATATGTTAAATAACACAAATGTATCTAATCCCATTTTATTAACTGATGTCTTTGCTGCTGACCTTTGATGATCCAGTTCAACCATACTAATAAGCAAAAATGACTTTAGATAAACTAACAATTGTGCTTTGTTTTTTTATTGCTGAAGAGTGTTTCTTCTCCTGCGTTCT
Source organism: Sinocyclocheilus anophthalmus (assembly GCA_018155175.1). Taxonomy (NCBI): domain Eukaryota; kingdom Metazoa; phylum Chordata; class Actinopteri; order Cypriniformes; family Cyprinidae; genus Sinocyclocheilus; species Sinocyclocheilus anophthalmus. The sequence continues at coordinate 83,787 of JADLZN010001948.1, forward strand.
ACTGTGCAGACGTGAATTTACTTTTGCTTCAGTCTGAGCTTTATTCATTACACTTTTTGATGTGGAAGGGCTTTTACATTTGCTATAAATAAAACTTCTTATATTAAAAACAATCACGCCCTGCTCCTATTTAAAAAGTAACGCAAAAGTAACATATCGGATTACTTTCCATAAAAAGTAACTAGTACGGAATTTTTAGGGAGTAATGCAATATTGTAATGCATTACTTTTAAAAGTAACTTTCCCCAACACGGTTGGTTGCCTTATGATTTGGGAATATCCACGCACTAACCCCGCTTATGTAGCGCTTTCTCTTTTGAAGATCACTACTGACATATAATAAAATACAGACGTCTCATTGTTGTTCCGAGGGAGTCGTTGTACACGTACGACTGGTTTGTCGGTGTGGTATTTTGTCCCCCCCACTCTTCCATTGAGTGGACGGCTGGGTAAAAAGAAAAGTTACCAGAGATTGTCCTTATAATGCTGGTTTCAAGTCCTCCTGGGACGTTCGTACTTACGAGTTGACAAGTTGTAATTACGATGTCAGGTGCGTTCAAGTCAGTTTTGTCGGCACAAGATGGCGGTGTACCTTTTTTTAATAAATTACAAGGAAATACAACAGGGTCTGTTAACTCTGTTTATAGAAAATGAAGAGCAAAGAATTTCATCAGGTCTGTTTTGTGTTTTTAATATGTTTTTTTTAGACCAGGATCCCAGTATAACTGATTTTCAGCATCAACAAATGCTAAAATACAGAGATTAAAAAAAGCTGTTAGCTAAATGCAACATGGCAAATCAAAAGATTTTTCACCTATAGGTGCAAAAATTATAGCATTTTTTTTAAACTTGGATTTCATTAACTAGCTGCGTAACAAGAACATGACCAATTTAAGTTTAAACTATCAATTTACACAAAAATTTACCGTCAACTACAGACATTGCATCCATCGATTCCACCATGTTTCTCACTGACACGCCCCCAACTCGGAAACTCGGGCTTAAAGAAAATTTCGAGTTTCCCAGAGTTTTACTGCAGCATCAAGTCTCAGTTATCATCTGCACGTTCACTCTGGAGAAAAGCCTTTTAACTGTGATCAGTGTGGTAAAATGTTTATTTCTTCATCACATCTAAAGTCACACCTGACAGTTCATTCAGATGAGAAGCCTCATGTGTGTTCGTACTGTGGAAAGAGTTTTAGACAATCATCAAACCATCTCACTCATATAAGAAAACATTGCAAGCGAGCAACATTAATTTTCATGCCAAATACATTCAAGTAAATTGTCTGATATAAAATATAGAGTTTGTCTTAAAGGAACAATATATCATCTAGTTTTGAGAATGTGGCGGTGAAAACTTTTAGAACTATAGAAAGACTTAAGAGGGGAACTTCAGTCAACTCTTACAGTGTTAATAAAATGTTTTTGCAAAATCACATTTGGGTGCAAAGCAAGTCTTCCTTAAAAATAGATATACTCATGTCATTTACTATTTGCTAAGTGTAGAATTTATGAAAAATAAAACAGAAACAACATCTTGCTGTGAGTCTGGGAAGAGCTTTATTGTGTTCTACAAAGTGATATATGTCTGTGAGAATATAAAGAAAGACCAATGTTGAGTATTTATGTTTTTTAAATTAAGCTTGTAATGCTCTTTGGTTTGTTGTTAACCAATGCAATGAAGAATGAAATACTAGTATATTTACTGATTCATTTGTATGATGATAGTATATTTGATCCATAACAGTACAGAGATGTGATTTACTTAAGAATATGCGGCCCCTTTATAAAGGCACTGCACGCACTGAGCATGCGCAGAAGAGATGAGCGCACCAGAGTCAAGTGCTGGTACTTTCAATAGATTCAAATGAAGCACAATCATGAATGAAGGAGGATTTGTGGAATATTTTCACCAAATGCCGTATATATCTCTGGCCTGCATATGAAAGATTTTTTTTTGAGTCAGTACTTAAAGTTTAAATACTAATGTAATGAAATGCATTAGCTATGTTATTAATTAGCGCCTAATATGTTGGCAGAGAGTGTGGCAGCATGTTGACACTGATAAAAACTGCTTAATGTGCCAATTTACAGAAGATCTCAGACATCATCATAATGAATGACATGAAAACAGGGAACTTTAGGAGACAAAGAGGCTTTTCAGCAGCTCAGTTAAACATGATGGCCCTGTTTCTAGGCCTAAGATTATGGACAATATCTAACTGTATTGTTCTTAATTGTTGTTCATTGTGTTGGTTGCTTGCAGTTCTCCTGCATAACGCCTAAAAAGGTGAAAGTATATAATGCACTTATAAATTAAATCAAAATCAGCAGGCCAGAATAACAGGATTTGGGTCATTTATTCCCTTTTTTCCAAACACAATGCTCTACACTCCAGTAGGTGGTGCAAATGCACCTTAAAGTGGTTTACAAACTGCCACATAATGTAAAAGCGGAAGATCGTCCTGAGAATAAATAACAGGTGAAATCGACTGAAATATGAGAAATATGGAGTTTGTTAAAGTGGAGATTGACGACATGGGTGATCCAGAACCATGTAGAATTAAACATGAAGATACTGAGGAACAAACAGGTTGGTTTCTATTCTTGATTTGAGCAATATATAAATGATACAGACCTACAAACCTTGTATAGCAGCTGTCATCCACATTTTAATTGTATTAGCAAGAGAATGACAGAACTAACCTTCGGCACATCAAAGATCTGATACTTTATGCAGAGACCTCTGTTGCTTTCTGCTAATAAATCAGGATTCACTTGAATTGATTTTAATCACATATTATTCTTATTTTAGACTGGATGGAATTGAAACAGCTAATACGTGAAATGAATGAAGCAGATGATGAACGTTGTAGCTACCGTCCAAGCTCAAAGAAGAAAAGCCAAAAAGCTGCACACCTGCTCACAGTGTGGAAAGAGTTTCACACACAAAGGAAATCTGAACACACACGTAAGAATGCACACTGGAGAGAAACCGTACACATGCCCAATCCATGTGAAAGATTTTACTCATTTGTCATCAGGTCTCAGTACACATATGCTCTGTCACTCTGGAATCAAGCCATTTATCTGTGATCAGTGTGGTAAACATTTTATTTCATCATCAAAACTAAAACACACCTGACAGTTCATTCGGATAAGAAGCCTCATGTGAGTTCTTACTGTGGAAAGTCGTCACCTTTATTTATATAGCGCTTTTAACAATACAGATTGTGTCAAAGCAACTGAACAGCATTAATTAGGAAAATAGTGTGTCAATAATGCAAAATCACAATAGTAAACATTCATTTTTCAGTTAAAGACAGTTCATCATTGAATTGAAATGGGGTGGTGGGTGGGGGGGTCAGGATGTCATCATCGCACTCAGTTCAGTTTAAATAGTATCTGTGCAATCATTTGCAATCAAGTCAACGATATCGCTGGAAATGAAGAGTCCCCAACTAAGCAAGCCAGAGGCGACAGCGGCAAGGAACCAAAACTCCATCGGTGACAGAATGGAGAAAAAACCTTGGGAGAAACCAGGCTCAGTCGGGGGGGCCAGTTCTCCTCTGATCAGACGAAACCAGCAGTTCAATTCCAGGCAAAAGTAGACAATTAAGTTTCTACACTATTTATTGTTAGTTTATGAGTGGTGACTGTCGGTATGTCATATGACAGAAATTCTGTATGGAAAAATCAATTTAACCATAATACAACAAACAGTGAACTATTAACAGCAGTGATTATATGTTGCAATCAAACTTGTTGCAAAATGTGGTAGTTCTGTAAGTTGGTTGGCATCATCTGAGGTCCTCTGTGGGGTTTGCATCATCTCTTCTCAGGTTTTCTGGATCCAGACTGAAGCTTGTGTAAATCCTAGAGAAACAAATAGAGACATAATTAGAGACATAATTAGCTTCTGTTCCAACCAAGCAAAATTGATTTTTTTTAACCCAAACTAAAGAATAATAATGTTCATTTGATTAGATATAACTGCAGTAAAAGATTATGAAATGCATTATTTGAATGCCTGGCCAAAAGAGATGTGTCTTTAATCTAGATTAAAACAGATAGAGTGTGTCTGAACCCCAAACGGTATCAGGAAGGCTATTCCAGAATTTAGGAGCCAAATGTGAAAAAGCTCCACCTCCTTTAGTGGACTTTGCTATCCTAGGTACTACCAAAAGTCCAGAGTTTTGCGACCTTAGGGAGCGTGATGGATTGTAGCGTGGTAGAAGACTAGTTAGGTAAGCAGGAGCTAAACCATTAAGGGCCTTGTAGATAAGTAATAATATTTTGGAACTTAATAGGTAGCCAGTGTAGATACTGTAAAATTGGGGTAATATGATATTTTCTTGACCTTGTAAGGACTCTAGCCGCTGCATTTTGGACTACCTGTAGCTTGTTTATTGAAGATGAGTTTTTCACGGCTGGACCGTTGTAAACAGCATAAAAAATCTCACGGTGAAGTGAGAGATCATGTGTGTTGTGAGTGTGGGAAGAACTTTGCTAGAGCTGATGAATTAAAAAGGCACTTAAAAGTTCATAGTGGAGAAAAACCATACAAGTGATCACATTGTGACAAGAGTTTTAGTTGGTCCACACACTTGAAAACACATGAGCGAGTTCATACGGGAGAAAAACTGTACCACTGCCCTCGGTGTGAAAAGATTTTTGCACGTACCGATAGTCTAAAAAATCATCTGCTCTGTCACGCTGGAGAAAAGCCATTTAACTGCTATCAGTGTGGTAACAAGTTTATTTCTTCATTACTTTAAAAAAAACACCTGAAAGTTCATTCAGATGAGAACCCAGTCAACAATTTGATCTCACAATGATGTCACCATGAGCTCACACGATTCTCATGGTGTGGTCACAATGTGTGTGTCACAGTGAGCTAAAAGTGTAACCACACAGCGCACTCAAAGTGTGCTTATACTGTGGTTCAGAACTGTGAGGTCCAAACAACTTGGCAAAAAACACTTTCCCTGGTGCGCCTCATACTACTGTGGGTCACAAACAAATGTGGGGATCAACATTGCACAAAACTTCCAACTGTGCATCCATACGTGCTCAACGAACCAGTGTGAGGTCACAGGCACACTCACTAGTGCCTCAGACTGTGGGTGGTCACAATGTGAGGTCCCTAGCAACACATTCCCCATGTGCGCTCCTTACTGTGCTTCCCAATGTGAGGTCAGCTGCACATCCCGTGTGCACTCCTAACAGACCTGTGCTCCCAATGATGATGGTTCCTGCACACACTCCCTGTGCCTCATAACCTGTGGGTCACAAACAATGTGAGGGTCAACTTGCACACTCCCTGTGCGCTCATACTGTGGGTCACCAGGTAGGTCCCTACTGCACACTCCCCCCCTTTGCGCTCGAGAAAAAAACCACTACTGAGTGCTCTCCCAATAGTGAGTTCACTGACCCACTCACCTGTGGCAACTCATTAATATACGGTAGCGGCCTGGGTTCTTGGGCGGTGTGACTCGTCTCCCCACACCTGGGTGAGGATGGTCACTTGCACAGGATAAACACGTCGGACGGAACATTAGAAACAACACTCACTGTGCCTGCTCTCATCCCTTGTGGTCACAAATGGTGGTGAGGGTAGGGTCAGCATGCACACTCACTGTGTGCTCATACTGTGGTCACAATGTGAGGTCACTGCACACACACTGTGCGCTCATACTGTAGTCCCAATGTGAGGTCACTGCACACTCACTGTGCGCTCATACTTTGGTCACAATGTGAGGTCACTGCACACTCCCTGTGTGCTCATACTGTGGTCACAATGTGATGTCACTGCACACTCACTGTGCTCATACAGTGGTCTCAATGTGAGGTCACTGCACACTCACTGTGCACTCATACTGTTGTCACAATGTGAGGTCACTGCACACTCCCTGTGTGCTCATACTGTGGTCACAATTTGAGGTCACTGCACACTCACTGTGTGTTCATACTATGGTCAGTGTGAGGTCACTTCACACTCACTGTGCGCTCATACTGTGGTCACAATGTGAGCGTCAC
>JADLZN010001948.1:90783-107846 GCA_018155175.1 Sinocyclocheilus anophthalmus
TGTTGTATTTAAAAGCTTCAATTAAAGAGTGTTAACCCCTAATTGTTAAAGCTATTTGGTAGCTTAGCCTAAAATGAAACTATGCTAAGTCGTGTTAGCTTAGCTGCTTCAAGTGGTTTGTTTACAACATGGCGTGTTGTGCTATGTGAAGTTAGCGCTTCCTGTGACAAGTTGTTGTCACAGTAACCAATGCATGCCAGTGCAATTAACGCAGTTTAATGTCTGTCTATGTTAAACAGTCATAGTTTTAGAACGTGGTGCTTTCAGTCCTTCAAAATTTGTTGCATTAAATAAGCACTTCTGTGATTGCTTCTCTAATGTAACAATAAACTTTTTGCACTTGTTTAAAGAATTACAAAATGGGTTTACTGTAAGTTAAAACCGGTTTAAACATATATGTAGTTATGTTTGCCTCACACATGAGTACTAAAGTACAGTATTACCCCTTTAATTTCACTCAGCGAGTGAAACACAGTAATGACCACCAGGTTGCTCGGCTTATATATACAGTCAAAGTGTAGATGAACTGCTTCAATCTAATTATAAACTATAAGGGCTTTATGCTGTAGAAAGGGGAGCAGCGCTCACATCTACCTTGATTTAACTGTACTGAGATTTCTTCTTCAAAAGAAACAATTTAAACAATACTGCAATTTGGTGATTTCTTCACTAAAGCATATTACATTATGGTACAGTTTTGGACATGCCGCTGAGCTGAGATTCAGACTTACGCTTTGTCAGGACAGATTTATGCTTTAATACTGAAATTAGGGTTTCTTTGCTAAAATCAGATTAACCTTACACTGATACCATTAAGCATGAAATACATAAAGACTCTTCCAATCATAATAGTGGTACCAATTCAAGCCCCTACTTTATATGCATTTTAACAAGCCAGCAAATAGGGACACAACCGGGCATATGAAGTCACGTCCTATTTTAACCTGGGTTATCAAGCACACACTTTTAAGTTGCCATTGTTTAAACTCATAACTTTCGTTTTATCATGCCCGCATTCTCTCCACCAAAATATGTAGCGACTCAGCTCATGGAAATATGAATAATTAACCATAACTAGTTATAATTAACTATTCATATTTTAGATCCGCTGTAGATATTTAGCTGACCACCTCTCAGGGTCAACTGTCTTGTCAGTTCTAAGAATGTTAATTTCCTGGTTAAGGAAATAACTTCCTTACTGTACATTCTATAAGCTTTGTAACTACATCTGCATGATTATTGACTCCTGTTTATTGTTAACACTAGAACAACGTCAGTGGATACAAGTAAGGTTTTTTAACCACCTCACACTTAAACTGTCCAATACTACATAAACACCATAAACTGTCTAGCCATAACACATCACACACACACCTTACACCCCAGATACAGTTGGTATGGAAAGGTTTAAAGTCTAACTTCATCATAGAACGAGGCCTAAAGACTTGATTTTATGAACACTTGCATGTATATTCAGCAGATCTCCAGCCTGAAGGGAACTTCAGTTTCTTAGTTCAAACACACCTTTTTAAAAAGGTGTAACTGATATTTAATGTATTAATTAATAAGACTAAGTTTTATACTTAGCGAGTCTCGGCGGTCTGATAGAGATTCCTGATGCAAATCTTAAAGTTTCCCATTGATCTTTGCTGAATTCGGGTCGATGAGAAGAACCAGTTTGAGTCAGTGTCCCTTGATGAATGGAAAGGACTAGGCCGAAGAAAGGCTGGCACAGATGCTTTGGTATCCTGAAGCGTTTTTCTCACATCTTTATCTTTGCTTCTGACCGAACCACCGACTGGGGGCGGGTCACATGGTGTGTCAGCTTTAAGGTCAGAGAAGATCCCCTCCTCTCAAGATGGGCTTGTCCAATGAGAAAAGCCGGAATCCCAAGTGGGGTTTTGAGATCCTGTGGAGTTTATGGCTCTTTGTACATGGTACTTTAGTATCTGGAACTTTTATTGAAAATACTAAAGGTTCTCAGGGCATTAATATATTGCCTATGTACCAACATATTATATACATTCTTGTTTAGATCATCAGAATGCGAATTCATAGATACTAAACACGGTTTTTGTAAGGTTATATGAATGAGTGGTTTGTCGTAAGCATTAATAAAATAGTCTATAATACAACAGATTATACAAAACAGCAATAATACACCCAATGGCTTGAAGAAAATGTTGTGTTCCTTAATTTCCACAGAACGGACGGTTTTCCTATGAACTATTAGTAGAACAGGCCATTTCTTTCCCTGTGCTTTGTACCCCTTGTTTTCTGGAGAAAGCAGATGAGAGCCGGCTCGCATCCACAAGGTTTGTAAATGGATCTGGTTACCATGAAACCAGGTCTGTTTCGGCGTCCTGGGGTGTTTACAATAGTTTTGTTGCCTCTAGCTAACAAAATTTATATTGTGTGTTGGAGTGGTCCAGATGCTACAAAATTATAAATATAACAGTTATAAAGTTAGTTATATAGTTATAAAGTTATAAATAACTTTATAAAGACTGCAGCATCATTATTATGTTTTTACTCACATATTGGTAGGTCTATGAAAATCAGTTGACTTTAGCAATGTTTGCTGCATTATATACCAATGGTGATGACACTTTTTGTATTTTTTTCCTGAAGTTTGCAGGCCTGTAACTCAAAAAATATTAAAGATATCTCAGTATCCTGTTAGATACTAATTCTTAACATACTTTTCTATTGGTATCTTCATTTTTAAGGTCCTATGTGGTTTGGTTTGATAGAAAAAAGAAGATGCATTTCTAGTTTCAAGAGTATTTGTTCCTCGGACATTCCTCTGTAAATAAGTAGCAGCTGTATGAAAATGAGTAAAATTCAACAATATACTCATATAGACACACTGCGATCCCCATATCGCTGGGATTGAAATATATAGAACTTTAAAAATGATGAATCAAGGAAAATTGTGTAAAACCAGAATCTACAATCATATTAAGATATCTTTAATACTTCCTGAGATACAGGCACACATACAGCATATTTTTGGCATTAAGACAGGTTTGTTCTATGCAGTTGTTTTGATAGAGGGAAACAAGTTACATTTCTAGTTTCAACATTATATCTTCTTCAGACATTACTCTTTAAAATAAAAAGTTATCAGCTATGCAAAGTGACCCACATTTGGTTTCTGAACACTGAAATGTAAAAATGTCATATCTCCACATCTCTAGAATTGAAGTATGTCCTTAAAAACTGAGAATATTGAAAGAAATGTTTATTAAGAACCATTAACCACCTAAAAGGTTATTGAGATATCTTTAATACTTATTGAGATACAGGAATGCAAACTTCAGAGAAAAATAAAAACATAAAAAGTGCTTTTCACATTCTTGAACAGTCACAATGCAACAATAATTGCTGAAGTCAACAGATTGTACTAATAGAATTACCAATCATTGTGTAAAAATAAAATAATGATGCTGCCATCTTTCTAAAGTCTTTTTTCACGCTGTAATTTGGCCCCATATCCCACATGAAAATTGTCATTTTGACTCTCCTCTACAAAATAATGGATTTCTCAGTAAATATCCATGACATTAAATATTTAGTCTTTCATCACAATTTATGTTTGGCTTTCTTCATTAAAAATATGAACAAAACCAAAAATTGGAGTTGGGGAAGTTTCTGAAATTTGGTTGATTTGACACAAAAAATAAAACTATACGAAGGTCACAAGTTTGTACTGGATTTGTTTCAGTGTTGCGTAGGCAATCACTGTGATTGACACGACCAATGAAATCTTCAGAATCTGTGGTGGGCTGAGTTTGTGCTTTAACTGTGTTTAAAAGGTGAGGAACATTCACATCATCCTACAGGACTGGTGCAGACTCCAGGTGCAGCAGCTGAAATCTGACACATACTATGGTAAAGATGGAGTTTGTTAAAGAGGAGATTGACGACATGAGTGTTTCAGAACCATCCAGAATAAAACATGAAGATACTGAGGAACAAACAGGTTGGTGTCCATTCTTGATTCTTCATTGTTGACTCCTGACAAACATTAAAACTGCTGTTAAAAAGATTTAGTGACTCTGAAATAATGAGCAATAAGAATGTTAAATTATCATCTAAATGATCATATCCACATTTTATTTTATTTTTAACAAGGAATGTTAGTTGATAACTAACCTTTAACTCTTTTGGTTTCTGCTATTAAATCAGGTTCACTTTAACTGATGTTAACCACATCATTTGTTTATTTTAGACTGGATGGAAGTAAAACAGCAAAGACATGAGGTGAATGAAGTGGAGGAGGAACGTTGTAAGATCAAAACTTCAAGAAAAAAAGCCAAACAGCTTCACACCTGCTCACAGTGTGGAAAGAGTTTCAGACTAAAAGGAGTCCTTAAGAAGCACATGAGGATCCACACTGGAGAGAAACCATACACATGCCCTCAGTGTGGAAAGAGTTTTGCTGATGCTCACGTCTCCGTTTCATCTGCCGTTCCACTCTGGAGAAAAGCCTTTTAATTGTGATCAGTGTGGTAAAAAGTTTATTTCTTCATCACATCTAAAGGCACACCTGACAGTTCATTCAGATGAGAAGCCTCATGTGTGTTCGTACTGTGGAAAGAGTTTTTCACGACTGGACAGTTATAAACGGCACCAGAAAATCCATTATGAAGTGAAAGATCATGTGTGTTGTGAGTGTGGGAAGAGCTTTACTACAGCTGATCATCTGAAACGGCACCAAATAATTCATACTGGAGAAAAACCTTACAAGTGCTCATATTGTGACAAGAGTTTCACTGAGTCTGGAAGCCTGAAAAGACATGAGCGAGTTCATACTGGAGAAAAACCTTACAAGTGCTCATATTGTGGCAAGAGTTTCACTCAGTCTGGAAAACTGAAAACACATGAGCGAGTTCATACTGGAGAGAAGCCGTACTTCTGTACTCAGTGTGGAAAGAGTTTTACTGTATCAGCAAATCTAGAGACTCATATTAAAAAGTATTGTTCTGTGTCAGAGTGAGCAAATGTTTTCTACAGATTCAGTATTTCAAATAAATGCTGTGAGATTCAGTAAATATGAGATTAGCTTAAATAAACTAATTTTACCATGAAATGCCACAAGATTTGTGGAGATGTTTTTTTTCTGTTTTGTTGGAGAACCACAAGTATTTAGTCACTTCTACATTGATGTTTTTTATTCTTTAATTGATTGCCTGCTCATTAAGACACTGACACAGAAACACCCAAATTAAACTGGAAAATATGTTCCAAAAGATATTTATTTATATGCATTATTATATATGCAACATAAAAGTTGCATAGGCTAAAATCTCCATTTCACTGACATCTCTGATATTATTGATGTGTTAGTCCATTATAGTATTTTAGTTATGTTCAGTAATAGATTTAATTTGTGATGATCTGTTGACACACAATGAAATGAGCTTAATGTGCCAATTTACAGAAGATCTCAGACATCATCATAATGAATGAGCTGAAAACAGGGAACTATTGGCTTTTTATCAGCTCATTTAGGCTAATGATAATCAGGACAGATTATTCAGTGTAAATTAAGTGAAAAGATGTAAATATGAACTGGAATAACAAAGTCAATGGGCCTCATTCATGAAACATTCTTAAATATATGAGTAAATTCTGAGTAATTTGCGCGTAAAACACACCTTCCAGAAAACTCTCCTCTGGATTCACAAACGCTTGGTAAGCATCAGATTTGATAGTTAAACACTAATGAATTCAATCATTCTTAAATGGTGCGGCGACATGCACGCTCATTCACAATTAGCATAATCCCCGCCTATGAATTAAAGCTACGCAAATTGCGTGTCCAGGAACTAAGTGGAATATTCTGGACTCCTTTCTCAGGTTTAGCTCCAATATATTGCATAAATGCGATAAAAATAGACTAATAGGCCATATGCCTAATAATACATTTTCAATTAACATGTGTCCACCAAAGCGTTGTAGCCAGCTGAAAAATGCCAGGAGCTCTTCTGAAAATGCCCAGCTCGCGCTTGAGAACGCTGCCACTGCGTTTTTCCAGACGCTTTGGTTACCAGTGTTGGGGGTAATTCATTACAAGTAACGCGAGTTACGTAATCAGATTACTATTTTCAAGCAACTAGTAAAGTAATTCATTACTTTTTAATTTACAAGAATATCTGAGTTTAGCTTTGTCAAAATAATGCCGTTACTTTGTTTTCTAAGCCCATTTATGCTTGACAGCTATGCGGTCCCCATATAACGAATATAAAAAAGCATAAAAAACAAACATCGGGATGCAGAGGACTTGGTGTTGCGCTGTGTGAACATGATGTTACTGTAGTTCTAGACTAAGTTCTGCATGTGCATTACTTCAAGCCCACTCACAAAAACAGATTTTGGATTCATCAAAATGATTAAACAGGAAATGCAAACTCAGAAATTACCAACCTGCAAATTACATATGTTAAATAACACCATGGGACTAATTCCATTCTATTAACCGATGTCTTTGCTTTTGACCTTCGATGGTCCAGTTCAACCGTACTAATAAGCAAAAATGACTTTAGATAAACTAACAATTGTGCTTCATTGTTTTTTTTATTGCTGAAGAGTGTTTCTTCTCCTGCGTTCTACTGTACAGATCTGAATTTACTTTTGCTTCAGTCTGAGCTTTATTCATTACACTTTTTGATGTGGAAGGGCTTTTACATTTTCTATAAATAGAACTTCTTATATTAAAAACAATCAAGCCCTGCTCATATTTAAAAAGTAACGCAAAAGTAATGTAATGCATTACTTTCCATAAAAAGTAATTAAGTAATGTAATTAGTTACTTTTTTTAATGGAGTAATGCAATATTGTAAAACATTACTTTTAAAAGTAACTTTCCCCACACTGTTGTTTGCTATTTTGGAATATCCACCGGCACTACGCACTATTCGTAGCTTTTCCTCTTTTCGAATAATAGTTACTGAATCTTAAATACGTAACTTCTTCTCATTGTTGTTTCAGGGGATCCGTTGTACAAGTAACTGGTTGGGGATAAAAATAAGCATGTCGGATGTGGTTCTGATTATCTTCGTTCAGTCCCCCTTTCCTGGGACTTTCGTAAACTTACGAGTTTGAACAAATCGTAATTAAGAACGACCAGGTGCGTCAAGTCATAAGTTTTGTCGGCACAAGATGGCGGTGTACCTTTCTCTTAATAAATTACAAGAAAATACAACATGGTCTGTTAACTCTGCTTATAGAAAATGAAGAGCAAAGAATTCGCATAAGGTGTGTTTTGTGTTTTAAATATGTTTTTTTTAGACCAGGATCCTAGTATAACTGATTTTCAGCATCAACAAATGCTAAAATACAGAGATTAAAAAAAGGCTGTTAGCTAAATGCAACATGGCGAATCAAAAGATTTTTCACCTATAGGTGCCAAAATTATAGCATTTTTTACTTGGATTTCATTAACTAGCTCCGTAACAAGAACATGACCAATTTAAGTCAACTAAACTATCAATTTAAACAAAAATATACCGTCAACTACAGACGTTGCATCCATCGATTCCGCCATGTTTCTCAGTGACACGCCCCCAACTTGGAAACTCAGGGTTTAAAGAAAATTTCGAGTTTCCCAGAGTTTTGCTGCAGCATCAAGTCTCAGTTATCATGTGCACGTTCACTCTGGAGAAAAGCCTTTTACCTGTGATCAGTGTGGTAAAAAGTTTATTTCTTCATCACATCTAAAGGCACACCTGACAGTTCATTCAGATGAGAAGCCTCATGTGTGTTCGTACTGTGGAAAGAGTTTTAGACAATCATCAAACCATCTCACTCATATAAGAAAACATTGCAAGCGAGCAACATTAATTTTCATGCCAAATACATTCAAGTAAATTGTCTGATATAAAATATAGAGTTTGTCTTAAAGGAACAATATATCATCTAGTTTTGAGAATGTGGCGGTGAAAACTTTTAGAACTATAGAAAGACTTAAGAGGGGAACTTCAGTCAACTCTTACAGTGTTAATAAAATGTTTTTGCAAAATCACATTTGGGTGCAAAGCAAGTCTTCCTTAAAAATAGATATACTCATGTCATTTACTATTTGCTAAGTGTAGAATTTATGAAAAATAAAACAGAAACAACATCTTGCTGTGGGTCTGGGAAGAGCTTTATTGTGTTCTACAAAGTGATATATGTCTGTGAGAATATAAAGAAAGACCAATGTTGAGTATTTATGTTTTTTAAATTAAGCTTGTAATGCTCTTTGGTTTGTTGTTAACCAATGCAATGAAGAATGAAATACTAGTATATTTACTGATTCATATGTATGATGATAGTATATTTGATCCATAACAGTACAGAGATGTGATTTACTTAAGAATATGCGGCCCCTTTATAAAGGCACTGCACGCACTGAGCATGCGCAGAAGAGATGAGCGCACCAGAGTCAGGTGCTGGTACTTTCAATAGATTCAAATGAAGCACAATCATAAATGAAGGAGGATTTGTGGAATATTTTCACCAAATGCCGTATATCTCCGGCCTGCATGTGAAAGATTTTTTTTTGAGTCAGTACTTAAAGTTTAAATACTAATGTAATGAAATGCATTAGCTATGTTATTAATTAGCGCCTAATATGTTGGCAGAGAGTGTGGCAGCATGTTGACACTGATAAAAACTGCTTAATGTGCCAATTTACAGAAGATCTCAGACATCATCATAATGAATGAGCTGAAAACAGGGAACTTTAGGAGACAAAGAGGCTTTTCAGCAGCTCAGTTAAACATGATGGCCCTGTTTCTAGGCCTAAGATTATGGACAATATCTAACTGTATTGTTCTTAATTGTTGTTCATTGTGTTGGTTGTTTGCAGTTCTCCTGCATAACGCCTAAAAAGGTGAAAGTATATAATGCACTTATAAATTAAATCAAAATCAGCAGGCCAGAATAACAGGATTTGGGTCATTTATTCCCTTTTTTCCAAACACAATGCTCTACACTCCAGTAGGTGGCGCAAATGCACCTTAAAGTGATTTACAAACTGCCACATAATGTAAAAGCGGAAGATCGTCCTGAGAATAAATAACAGGTGAAATCGACTGAAATATGAGAAATATGGAGTTTGTTAAAGTGGAGATTGACAACATGGGTGATCCAGAACCATGTAGAATTAAACATGAAGATACTGAGGAACAAACAGGTTGGTTTCTATTCTTGATTTGAGCAATATATAAATGATACAGACCTACAAACATTGTATAGCAGCTGTCATCCACATTTTAATTGTATTAACAAGAGAATGACAGACCTAACCTTCGGCACATCAAAGATCTGATACTTTATGCAGAGACCTCTGTTGCTTTCTGCTAATAAATCAGGATTCACTTGAATTGATTTTAATCACATATTATTCTTATTTTAGACTGGATGGAATTGAAACAGCTAATACATGAAATGAATGAAGCAGAGGATGACCGTTGTAGCTACCTTCCAAGCTCAAAGAAGAAAAGCCAAAAAGCTGCACACCTGCTCACAGTGTGGAAAGAGTTTCACACACAAAGGAAATCTGAACACACACGTAAAAATGCACACTGGAGAGAAACCGTACACATGCCATCAATTTGGAAAGAGTTTTACTCGTTCATCAGGTCTCAGTAAACATACAGTGGGTACGGAAAGTATTCAGAGCCCCTTAAATTTTTCACTCTTTGTTATATTGCAGCCATTTGCTAAAATCATTTAAGTAAATTTTTTCCCTCATTAATGTACACACAGCACCCCATATTGACAGAAAAACACAGAATTGTTGACATTTTTGCAGATTTATTAAAAAAGAAAAACTGAAATATCACATGGTCCTAAGTATTCAGACCCTTTGCTCAGTATTTAGTAGAAGCACCCTTTTGATCTAATACAGCCATGAGTCTTTTTGGGAAAGATGCAACAAGTTTTTCACACCTGGATTTGGGGATCCTCTGCCATTCCTCCTTGCAGATCCTCTCCAGTTCTGTCAGGTTGGATGGTAAACGTTGGTGGACAGCCATTTTTAGGTCTCTCCAGAGATGCTCAATTGGGTTTAAGTCAGGGCTCTGGCTGGGCCATTCAAGAACAGTCCAGAGATTGTTGGTAAGCAATCTTCGTTTTTTAGCTGGTGCTTAGGTCATTGTCTTGTTGAAGGTAACCTTCGCCCGTCTGAGGTCCTGAGCACTCTGAGACGGTTTTCGCCGATATCCCTGTACTTGGCCGCTTTCATCTTTCCCTCGATTGCAACCAGTAGTCCTGTCCCTGCAGCTGGAAAACACCCGTACAGCATGATGCTGCCACCACCATGCGTCACTGTTGGGACTGTATTGGACAGGTTATGAGCAGTGCCTGGTTTTCTCCACATACCGCTTAGAATTAAGGCCAAAATTTCTATCTTGGTCTCATCAGACCAGAGAATCTTATTGCTCACCATCTTGGAGTCCTTCAGGTGTTTTTTTTAGCAAACTCCATGCGGGCTTCATGTGTCTTGCACTGAGGAGAGGCTTCCGTCGGGCCACTCTGCCATAAAGCACCGACTGGTGGAGGGCTGCAGTGATGGGTTGACTTTCTACAACTTTCTCCATCTCCCGACTGCATCTCTGGAGCTCAGCCACAGTGATCTTTGGGTTCTTCTTTACCTCTCTCACCAAGGCTCTTCTCCCCCGATAGCTCAGTTTGGCCGGACGGCCAGCTCTAGGAAGGGTTCTGGTCGTCCCAAACATCTTCCATTTAAGTATTATGGGGCCCGATCTGTGCTCTTAGGAACCTTAAGTGCAGCAGAAATTTTTTTGTAGCCTTTGCCAGATCTGTGCCTTGCCACAATTCTCTTCAGGCAGTTCCTTTGACCTCAAGATTTCTCATTTGCTCTGACATGCACTGTGAGCTGTAAGGTCTTATATAGACAGGTGTTTTGCTTTCCTAATCAAGTCCAATCAGTATAATCAAACGCACAGGAAAAAAAATGGAGGGGGGTGGAACACAGCTGGACCCAAATGAAGGTGTAGAACCATCTCAATGATGATTAGAAGAAATGGACAGCACCTGAGTTAAATAGATGAGTGTCACAGCAAAGGGTCTGAATACTTAGGACCATGTGATATTTTCAGTTTTTCTTTTTTAATAAATCTGCAAAAATTCAACAATTCTGTGTTTTTCTGTCAATATGGGGTGCTGTGTGTACATTACTGAGGAAAAAAATTAACTTAAATGATTTTAGCTAATGGCTGCAATATAACAAAGAGTGGAAAAATTTAAGGGGGTCTGAATACTTTTCCGTACCCACTGTATGTCTGTCACTCTGTAATCAAGTCATTTATCTGTGATCAGTGTGGTAAACATTTTATTTCATCATCAAAACTAAAAACACACCTGACAGTTCATTCGGATAAGAAGCCTCATGTGAGTTCTTACTGTGGAAAGTCAAGTCACCTTTATTTATATAGCGCTTTTAACAATACAGTTTGTGTCAAAGCAACTGAACAGCATTTAATTAGGAAAATAGTGTGTCAATAAAGCAAAATGACAATAGTAAAAACTAAATTTTCAGTTAAAGGCAGTTCATCAATGAATTCAGTGACGTCATCATCCAGCTCAGCTCAGTTTAAATAGTATCTTTCCAATCAAGTCAACGATATCGCTGGAAATTAAGTGTCCCCAACTTAGCAAACCCGAGGTCGACAGCGGCAAGGAACCAAACTGCCATCGGTGACAGCATGTAGAAAAAACCTTGGAGAAAAAACCAGGCTCAGTCGGGGGGCCATTCTCCTCTGGCCAGACGAAACCAGCCGTTCAATTCCAGGAGACATAGAAATTAATTTTCTACAATATTTAGTGGTAGTTTATGAGTGGTGACTGTCAGTTAATGTACATATACGGAAATGTATGGAAAAATCAATTTAAGATGTAATAAAACAGACGATGAACACTATTAACAGCAATTATTATATGATGCAATCAAACTTATAGAAAAATTTGGTAGTTCTGTTTGTTGTTTCAGGGTTTGCATCATCTGAGGTCCTCTGAGGGGTTGCATCATCTCTTCTCAGGTGTTTCTGGATCCAGACTGAAGCTTGTGTAAAACCTAGTGGCAAAAAACAGAGAAACAACTAAACAAATAGAAACATAATTAGTGTAGCTGCTGTTCCAACCAAGCAAATTTGATTTGTTTAACCCAAACTAAAGAATCATAATGTGCATTTGATCAGATATAACAACAGTACAAGATTATGAGATGCATTATATGAATGCTTGGCCAAAGAGATGTCTTCAATCTAGATTTAAACAGAGAGAGTGTATCTGAACACCGAACGTTATCAGGAAGGCTATTCCAAAGTTTGGGAGCCAAATGCGAAAAAGCCCTACCTCCTTTAGTGGACTTTGGTCAAAAATCTCTGCTCTGTCACTCTGGAGAAAAAGAAAAATGCCCTTTACTGCTATCATTGTGGTAACAGTTTTGATTTCTCATGTACTTGGGTAAAAAAACACCTGAGTTCATGTCAGATGAGAACACAGTCAACAATTTGATCTCACAATGATGTCACCATGAGCTCACCCATTGGGGAGGGGACAAGAAGATCTCATGGTGTGGTCACAATGTTTGTGTCTCAGTGAGCTAAAAGTTGTAACCACAAGCGACTCACTTTGCGGCTCTACTGTTGTCACATGTAGGTCACTGCACACTCCACTGTGCGCTTCATACTGTGGTCACAAATGAGGGCACTGGCACACTCCGTGTGCTCATAAGATTGTCTCAATGTGAGTCACGTGCACACTCACTGTGCGTCATACTGGGTCACAATTATGCGGTCACTTGCCCACTCCTGTGCGCTCATACTGTGGGCACAATCTGAGGTCACTGCACACTCACTGTGCGCTCATACTGTGGTCACAATGTGAGGTCACTGCACATTCACTGTGCTCATACGATGGTCACAATGTGAGGTCACTGCACACTAAATTTGTGCTCATACTGTGGTCACAATGTGATGTCACTGCGCACTCACTGTGTGCTCATACTGTGGTCACAATGTGAGGTCACTGCACACTCACTGTGCGCTCATACTGTGGTCACAATGTGAGGTCACTGCACACTCACTGTGCTCATACGATGGTCTCAATGTGAGGTCACTGCACACTCACTGTGTGCTCATACTGTGGTCAATGTGAGGTCACTGTACACTCACTGTGCGCTCATACTGTGGTCCCAATGTGACGTCACTGCACACTCACTGTGCGCTCAAACTATGGTCACAATGTGAGGTCACTGCACAATCACTGTGCGCTCATACTGTGGTCACAATGTGAGGGTCACTGCACACTCGCTGTGCTCTCATACTGTGGTCACAATGTGAGGTCATTGCACTCACTGTGTGCTCATACTGTGGTCGCTATGTGAGGTTACTGCACACTCACTGTGCTCATACGATGGTCTCAATATGAGGTCACTGCACACTCACTGTGCGCTCATACTGTGGTCACAATGTGAGGTCACTGCACACTCACTGTGCGCTCATAATGTAATCAATGTGAGGTCACTGCACACTGACTGTGTGCTCATACTGTGGTCAGTGTGAGGTCACAGTACACTCACTGTGCGCTCCTACTGTGGTCACAATGTGAGGTCACTGCACACTCACTGTGCGCTCATACTGTGGTCACAATGTGAGGTCACTGCACACTCACTGTGCTCATACGATGGTCTCAATGTGAGGTCACTGCACACTCACTGTGCGCTCATACTGTGGTCACAATATGAGGTCACTGCACACTCACTGTGCGCTCATACTGTGGTCACAATGTGAGGTCACTGCACACTCACTGTGTGCTCATACTGTGGTCAGTGTGAGGTCACAGCGCACTCACTTTGTGCTCATACTATGGTCACAATATGAGTTCACTGCACACTCACTGTGCGCTCATACTGTGATGAAATGCTCATACTGAGCATGAAATATACTCAGGACAGTTGATGGGCCACTGCTGCACGTTCTCACGAAAGCATACTATTTGCACATGTTTTTTAGTGTTACCAATTAAAACATTCAAGAGATTTTAAAGCATTCAAAGCATTCATGTTTTTGACATTGAACTAGCATAAATTAGCATTTTCATTCAGTCTGTCTGCCGGTTTTGTTCAGACCAATTATATATTATTCATTATATATAACGTTTTGGTTTTGTGTGTTTTTTTTCCCACCGCTGATTTCATTGGTCAACTCAATCACTCATTCACCTGCCAACAAAAGACTTCATGGATTCAGTTCACAGCTCTTTCTGATGAAAGAAATACATAAATGAAGATGAAAGCCAAAATATTAAATGTTATGGATGAATATGTACTGAGTAATCAATATTTTGTAGATGAGATAAATTACAGGGTGAAAATATAAATTATAAATATAATAGTTATAAAGTTAGTTATATAGTTATAAAGTTATGAATAACTTTATAAAGACTGCAGCATCATTATTATGTTTTTACTCACATATTGGTAGGTCTATGAAAATCAGTTTACTTTAGCAATGTTTGCTGCATTATATACCAATGGTGATGACACTTTTTGTATTTTTTTAACAAATTTCTATCTGGATACTTTAGATCGGTCGTGGGCCCTGTGTCTCACCTGGTTGCCCACTGACGGCAACATTAGCCAAAGTAGAATCCGTGTTTTCATTGTTATACGGTAAGGGGCACTAGTACACATTTTCTGTACAGAATTTCCAAAAAACACAAGTGAAGAAGAAACCGAAACAACAGATGCTTCCACATGTAATCTAACACGATCATCAGACATAAAACAGCATCAAAACTGTGTAACGTTATGGAATAAAATGTTGACACATGAAGTGGTAATAATGATTGTCAAGTTTTGGGGTGTTGATCGACTTTATCTACGTTTTGATTATCATTCTGAATCCAATTCATAGTCTTTTTTTGCTTTTTGTTCAAAATGTTGTTTATTTCTTTATTTTTTATTTATGAAACTTATCCACATTCAAGTGTTTAAAAAAAGAATGCATGAAGCTAGAGTAAAATGTTTTTGTTTACAAGCAGATACCCTGTTCTTTTGATGTTTTGTATGTTCAGATATGCATGTAACAAAATATATACAAATTAATACCTAAATAGGGACATAGTAGTATACTTAAAGTATGATGTAAAGTTCACTTAAAGAAAACTTACGAGTATACTTGCAGTATAAAACTACTAAACTAGTAGTTTACTGAGACTATACTTCAAAGTGTACTAAAAATGCTACTACACGTATTTAATTAGTAAACTATCAGTATTCATATGTTCACTTTTAGTATAGTTGCAGTACAAACTAAACATTTTGATGTAAACTAGTTGTGTACTTAAATTTTACTACTGTTATACTTAAAGTATACTTTTATATACTAGAAAGTGGGCCAATTTAGTCCCAAGGAGTATTGAAATAGTACACTTACAAGTATACTACTAGTGCACTGATATTTGTATACTTACTACATGAAGTATACTTAAAAATATACTTGAACTTTACTTAAGTATACTTACTAAAATAAACTTGAAGTATACTACTTTTTGGTAAGGGAACACATACATATGTGTTGGGTTTTTATGGTTTATGAGGATTTTCCATAGATATAATGATTTCAATCTGTACATATTTTACATTATTTTCATTTGATCTGCACTGAATAATCTCTCCTGATAACAAGACTATCATCAAATGAGCTGCTGAAAAGCCAATAGTTCCCTGTTTTCAGCTCATTCATTATGATGATGTCTGAGATCTTCTGTAAATTGGCACATTAAGCTCATTTCATTGTGTGTCAACAGACTGAGTCAAACTACAGGATCAACACAAATAAAATCTATTACTGAACAACTAAATACTATATAATCCACATAATCAGAGATGTCAGTGAAATGGAAATTTTATTTACATCATTATACAGAGCCTACACAACTTTTAGTTAAATATAATAATAATGCAGTTATAAATGAATATCTTTTTTTTTTTTTACATATTTTTGTTACTTAAAAAAAATCAATGTAAGACTAAAGTGACTAAATACTTTTGCTGTTCTCCAACAAAACTGGAAAAAACATCTCCACAAATCTTGTTCACAGCAAAACTAATCATTTGCGCTAATCTCATGTTTACTGAATCTGAATCTCACAGCATTTATTTGAAATACTGAATCTGTAGAAAACATTTGCTCACTCTGACACAGAACAATGCTTTTTAATATGAGTCACAAGAGTCACTGACTGAGTGAAACTCTTTCCACACTGAGTACAGTGGTACGGCTTCTCTCCAGTATGAACTCGCTCATGCCTTTTCAGGCTTCCAGACTGAGTGAAACTCTTGTCACAATATGAGCACTTGTAAGATTTTTCTCCAGTATGAATCCTTTGGTGCTGTTTCAGATCGCGAGCTCTAGTAAAGCTCTTCGCACACTCACAACACACATGATCTTTCACTTCATTATGGATTTTCTGGTGCAGTTTACAATTGTCCAGATTTGAAAAACTCTTTCCACAGTACGAACACACATGAGGCTTCTCATCTGAATGAACTGTCAGGTGTGTTTTTAGATTTGCTGGTGAAATAAACCTTTTACCACACTGATCACAGTTAAAAGGCTTTTCTCCAGAGTGAACGTGCAGATGATAACTGAGACTTGATGCTGCAGCAAAACTCTTTCCACACTGAGTACAGTGATACGGCTTCTCTCAGTATGGAATTGCTCATTCCTTTTCAGGCTTCCTGACTGGGCGAAACTCTTGTCACAATATGAGCACTTGTAAGGTTTTTCTCCAGTATGAATCCTTTGGTGCTGCTTCAGATCGCGAGCTGTAGTAAAGCTCTTCCCACACTCACAACACACATGATCTCTCACTTCATTATGTGTTTTCTGGTGACGTTTATTATCATGTAGCCTTGAAAAACTCTTTCCACAGTACGAACACACATGAGGCTTCTCATCTGAATGAACTGTCAGGTGTTCCTTTAGATGTGATGAAGAAATAAACTTTTTACCACACCGATCACAGGTAAAAGGCTTTTC
>JADLZN010001948.1:107924-207924 GCA_018155175.1 Sinocyclocheilus anophthalmus
GAACGTGCAGATGATAACTGAGACCTGATGCTGCAGCAAAACTCTTTCCACACTGAGTACAGTGGTACGGTTTATCTCCAGTGTGGATCCTCATGTGCTGTTTAAGGATTCCTTTTTGTCTGAAACTCTTTCCACACTGTGAGCAGGTGTGAAGCTGTTTGGCTTTTTTTCTTGAAGTTTTGATTTTACAACGTTCCTCCTCCACTTCATTCACCTCATGTCTTTGCTGTTTTACTTCCATCCAGTCTAAAATAAACAAACGATGTGGTTAAAATCAGTTAAAGTGAACCTGAGGCCACATATTTATCTGTGAGTATGAAGTATCAGATCTTTGATGTGCCAAATGATATTCTGTCATTCCTTGTTCATAAAATTAAAATGATAATGATTAAAATGATAATTTATCATTCTTATTGCTCATTATTTCAGAGCCACTAAATATTTTAACAGAAGCTTTAATGTGTCTCAGCAGTCAACAATGAAGAATCAAGAATGGACACCAACCTGTTTGTTCCTCAGTATCTTCATGTTTTATTCTGGATGGTTCTGAAACACTCATGTCGTCAATCTCCTCTTTAACAAACTCCATCTTTACCATAGTATGTGTCAGATTTCAGCTGCTGCACCTGGAGTCTGCACCAGTCCTGTAGGATGATGTGAATGTTCCTCACCTTTTAAACACAGTTAAAGCACAAACTCCGCCCACCACAGATTCTGAAGATTTCATTGGTCGTGTCAATCACAGTGACATGCCTACACATCGTGTACACAACACTGAAACAAATCCAGAACAAACTCCTTAGTATAGTTTTATTTTTTTGTGTCAAATCAACCAGATTACAGAGTGAAAAAAAGACTGGAAAGATGGCAGCATCATTATTTTATTTTAAACAGGATTGGTAATTCTTCTAAGTCAATGTTGACTTCGCAAACTTGTGCATTGTGACAGTGATTCAAGGAATGCGAAAAGCACTTTAGTTTTTTTTTTTCCCTGAGTTTGCACGCTGTATCTCAATAAGCATTAAAGTATCTCAAGAACCTTTAGGTGGTTTGAATGGTTCTTAACAAACATTTCTTATATTTATTTTTTTTAACAACTATGTGAATTCTAGAGTACCGGGGATATGAATGGTTACATTCCGGGTTCAAACAAAAAACAAAGTGGGTCACTTTGCATAGCTGATAACGTTTTATTTTAAAGAAGAATTTCTGAAGAAGATATAATGCTGTATGATATATATATTGTGTTTCGATGGCATTTTCTTTTCATCTGATCTTTTTATGATGCCTAAAGTAGTGTTAAGCGTACTATAGTAGTAACTGCTTTGAATATGAGGAAATGCTGTTTTTCTGCTTTTCTGTAAGTGCCATTTGTCATATAGTGACCTTTAATTTTTTATAAAGCCTGTCTGCCATTGTTGTTCAGACCGATTCTATTTTATATATAACATGCATAATCATTTATTAGGCTGAAATGAGGTTTATCTTTTTATAGAACTTAGCTATTAATTTAACTGTAAAGTTGTTTAAATCTGAGTTTTAATGAAACTAAATACAATTTCACAATTTCTTATATACCCCCTATTCAGCCTGTACATATTGTACATTTAATGGATTTTTGTAATCTATGCTAGATTTCTGATTAGATATTAATTGAATAATATAACACGTGCCCTGTTTTATTTTGATAAAACCCTGGGATACATAAAAATTAGCAACCACCCTATAACTTCATTTTATATGCTACTAAAGTGTTATTTTTAACAGCAAATGCACATAATGAAGTGACAGATCACATGTGTTGTAAGTGTGGGAAGAGCTTTACTAGAGTTAACCAACTGAGACAGCATCAAACAATTAATACTGGAGAAAGATCTTACAAGTGCTCATATTGTGACAAGAGTTTCACTGAGTCTGGAAGCCTGAAAGCACATGAGCGAGTTCATACTGGGGAGAAACCGTACCACTGTACACAGTGTGCATTAAACCCTAGCGATTCTTATGACAGAATGTTATAGCAGGATGGATTCTGATTGGCTGGCAGTGTTTTATCGTTCATCAGCTGGGAAAAAAAATCATTTTGAAAGTGATCACAACGATATCGTTTTTCTGTATCGTTATCGTTATAGTTGGGCGTGGCATACACTCTTAAAAATAAAGGGGCTTCACGATGCCATAGAAGAATCTTTTTGTCTAAATGGTTCCATAAAAACCTTTAACATCTGAAAAACCTTTCTGTCTCACAAAAAGTTATTTGTGGTAAAAGAAGGTTCTTCAGATTACAAAAAAAGTAAGAAAGAGATGGTTCTTTAAAGAACCTTGACTGAATGGTTCTTTGTGGAACAAAAAATGGTTCTTCTATGGCATCGCTTGGAACCTTTGAAGCAACTTTATCGTTATAGCTGTGTTATTCTTTAATATTGAGAACGATTTTTTAGAACTATATCTTTATCGTTATCTTTATAGTTATCGTGCTTGGTGTGAACGGGCCTTAAATTGGCAAATTTGGATTTCAAATCCAATTCGAATGTGGATTCAAAAACTATGCTGTCAGTTATGCAGTGTTGGGAAGGTTACTTGAAAATGTAATAGTTACAGATTACAAGTACCTATTGAAAAATAATAAGTAGGCAAGTAAGTTAAAATGTAAATAAGTAGTGTATGAACAATTTCAATTATTTTATTAAAAGTGCTTAAATTTGATTACTTATTACTTTTCTAAATTTCTATTGTTTTCTAATTTTAATTATTTTGAAACATTTAAAGCAGACAGGGTTAAGCTAACACTGCATACAAATGCTTCTTCCCTTGAATTAAGATTATAACAATTTAATTTTAAAATCCACCACAAAATCAGACTTTAGCACCTCTTTTTACTTTGAGATCTCTGAGGTTAAATACAGATTTAAAACATTACAAGAAATATGATACTGTTTTTGAAATCAAATTTTTGCATAGCTATGACGGAAAATACTGGCATCTACAATCCATTGGAAAAAAAAAAAAAAAACAGTAATCTTAGAAAACTAAAGCGTATATACGTACATAAATCTATAGGAAAGTCTGATTTTCACAGCATGACAAATTATTTTCATTAAACTTATGCACATTTCTCCCAAATTCTCAATACCATAAAGACAAATTTGAATTCTAAAATATTTATAAACAATTAAATAATAAAATGATTAGCAATAGAAAAAATTAATAAATAAAAAAAACTTTATATTTAATATTTTTGGATATTATATTCACAAAGAATCCTGTAAAAATAATTTAAATGTGTACAATTTATAAGCATTTTTAGTATCGTGGTATGTCCATTTATTTGTTGGGGACTTTTAAAATAATAAACTGTGCATTTTACAGTAATCCGGTAAAAGAAAAAAAAAATACTGTATTACACTATGTGAGCTAATGGGAAATCTAAAATTTAATTTTTAAATGTCAATAATTTTAGTAATTTAATAATTAAATATTATAGATTTAATAATACTAGTAATAAAAAAAATAATCGTTATAAAAAATGTAAACCAGATTTTTTAAAGAAACATGCTAAATCTATTGTAATCTAATAAGAATATAATAATCTAATAAAAAATCATAAACATGTCACAATGCAAAAAAAAAAGTGAATAGTCCTGAAAATAGGCTTTATTTATTAGGTTTTTATTGTTGTTGTTTTCTTTTGAATTCATGAGATTCAGCTGCATGTATTTATATGTAAGATCCACTGCTGTGTGTGTTACAGAGTTTTCGGCTTCCCCGTCCATTACACAGATGTGTCCAACATGAGTCGTCTCGCCAGGCAAAGGCTTCTGGGAAGGTCGTGGAGCGTTCCTGTGATTCGCCACCTCTTCGCTCCACTGAAGGAATACTTTGCCTGTTACTGAAGCTCCGCCCACCTCACAACATGATGGCATCGTGACTAGGTTTGGGCCGATAGACGATGTCATCGTTCATCACTGATGACTGACAGACATCACAATGTTGAGCCAGCATCATGATTCACCCCCGTCTGCGTGCAGTCCAATTTTTGTAACCACACAGACGGTCCGCGTACAACAGCGCAGGCATGAGGTGAATGTTGAGACCGAGAGAGTCAAGTAGGTGATACTGCTCATCCGTCCTTACTCATCAGCAGCTGAGCATACTATAAGAGAAGTATATTATGTAAGAGAAGTATAGTGAAGTATACCCGAGCCTTTAATGGTCAGCTGCCCCCCCCCCCCGATGTCATCGTCCATCTCAATGTTTCACTGTAGACATCGTCTGATGCCAATTTGGTAGACATCGCCCAACCCTAATCGAGACGTCCCTCCTCTTCCTTTCTTGCATATCTAATAAGCTCCACCTTCTTGTGTTCTTCATTTTTGCTCATGGCCTATGAACGGCTGGTGCTATCCTAATATTATTATTCAACCCACTAAACAGCCACACTTCAGATATTTATTTAAAAACATAACTGGGTTCAGAGTTTAGATTTTTAGATTTTAGAATTTTTTTGTCATGTTCCAACTGTGACAACTCTTTCTCTCTCACAAAACTGACAGAGACTAAATGTGTGTGTGACCAAGCATGAAAATATAGAGCACAAAGCGCTGGATAACAGGTGTGAAACAGAAGCAGACGCTGTTTAAATACTTCGAAGCAGGCGAATCCCATCCCTCGATCCTAAAACTTATGTTACGCCATGAACTAACCAGGTATGATATGGAAACATTCAAGAATCAAGTCATTTTTCTGTTCTCAATGAACCCGAAATGCTGTGGTGAAGAGTTAAAATCATCAAATCATGTTTGATGTTTAATGTACAAAGAATCTCAAAGAAAATATGTCTAGGCCATATTTTACTCTGATATCAAAAGTAAAACAAAATGTTTTTTTTGCATTGTTTTCATGACAATTAAGTGCATTTACCCAATAAAATGGCATAATAGTGTAAGGTGAAAACATATTATATATATATATAAATATATATGTATATATAAAATACATTTTTTTTCTTGTATTAAATAATTAGAATACTTTTTTTGCATTATGGCATGTATATATAAATATATATATAATGCAAAAAAAAATAAAGGTTCTAAAATGGGCTAAGGAAAATCAAAATGTATAAATTTTTTTCTTTGGATGAAATTTGACTATGGGCGTATTTTCATGAGATTGATTCAGCAGTGCTACCCATTATTTCTACTATTACACAAATAGAAATCAGGTAAATCACATCTAGTTAGGATGAAGTGTCAGAATTACTTGGAAGAAATGCAATTTGTCACTTATTGCTTTGTCATGTTTGCAGGTTAGTATACGGTCATTTTGGGTCCTTTCATGGTTCCATTGCATCCTCTTTGAACACCAAAAGCACTGAGGTTACTTACAGATTGTTCACTTTTTGGTTTACTTTAACTAAACTGGGTTTGGTTCATTTAAAGGGATAGTTCACCCCAAAAAAATGAGGAATTCTGTCATTAATTACTACCTCATTCTTCCAAACCTGTAACGATATTCTTCATCTTCAGGCATATATGAGATAAGTTTTGATGAAATCCGAGAGCTTTCAACCTCCATTGGACAGCAACACAACTGGACACATTCAAGGCACAGAAAGGTAGTAAGAACACTGTTCAAATAGTCCATGTGACATCAGTGGTGTGCAACCTTTAATTTATGAAGCAAGAGGAATACTATTTTTGACAAAGAAAACCAAAAAGAAGAATTTCATTAACTTTTTTTTCTCTGCCAGTCAGTCTCTGCTGCCTTACGAGAGTACTCAAAGTACAGTCCTTACTATGTTTCTGGGCTTTGAATGTGGTAGTTCCCTTGCTGTCTGTCCAGGGAGAGAAAGCTCTCGGATTTCATCAAAAAATGATCTTATTTGTGTTCCGAAGATGAACGAAAGTCCTACAGGTTCGGAATGACATGAGGGTGAGTAATTAATGACAGAATTTTCATTTTGGGATGAACTGTCCCTTTAAAGTGTAATACCTGTATATGTGAAAACACCATTAATATGCATAAAACCCCATCCATCCACCATCAGCTGCAAGCTTGCATTCATTTTTTGAGTGAAAGCCCACATCTCAATATCCCATTAACAATTGAAGAATAGAACTAAGTCACTGCCCTACCTTATTTATTTTTTTTGGATAATCCATTACACTCGGTTATACATCGTGATATGAAGGAAAAGTTACAAAATAATCTATAAAAGATAAACATCACTACATTCTACACTAACATTGGGGATTAACCCTTATACATTTTACATATCAGAAATAACATGTTTCCAACCGTTGAATGCATAACTCCTAGTATTTTCAGGTAAGGTTATCATTTACCCACACTTGACTTGTATACTCGCCAAAAGTGTATATAATTAAAAAAACATGATCATTAAATAATTATTATGCAAATAACATTATAATTTATAATTGTACCTCTAAATGCCTATTACTGTAAAAGGTCTAATTCCTGATGTCCAGGGTGTATTTATGGGTCATTAGCAGTATTGTGAGCATTCCATCTCCACACATATTTATCTAAATTACACATGATTGATTCGGTTGCTTTTTGATAAATGGACATCACAGAGAAACCACCGCTACTTATTTCATTTTTGCCTTTTTTCCTCATATTTTTAATTGAACAGAGGGAAAATAAAATAAATTAATGTGGGTGGGCGAGTGGCGGAGGATGAATAGAAATCATGAAATTAAAACAAATACAAAGTTAAAAGACCAGTCCAGTTTGATACCGCACCATCACAGTAGTTTTCTCAGTGATGTTCATTCATGCAAAACGATTCTTAAAAATGTTCTACTTCTGTGTTCCACAGGACAAATAACAGTGTACAGGTTTGAAACAACATGAGGTTGAATAAATGATGACAAATGTTTTGTGGTGAAAGTTATCCGTTAACGTGTGACTTGTGTTGCCTAATGCCAGATTCTGGTAAATAATGTCTTTTACACAGCAAGCTCTCTCCCATATGGACCCGTCATAACAGAACACAGTCGCAAATATGTATGGAATGTAACACAGGGGGAGCCAGTTAAAAAAGATGGCTCACTTAAATAACAACCAAACGGGCATGCAGTGTCAAGACTTGGGTAAGCATGAGTGTATCACTAAAGCAAACCATGACCATCCTTGAGCACTGGCGTGCATCTTCTTGTTTCAGAGCTTTCAGTCCCAAGCAATTTTCAAGACCGCTGCACCTAATCTATAGATGTAAAAAGGTGTATGAGGTCATTCGGCAGAAACGAACAACCCAGCAGTGCTCAAGTAACGATGAAATCCATCTGACCAATATGAACCTTTTTCTAGGCTATCATCAGTCTGTGAGTGTGAACGGTTTGAGATGTGTGGGGGAGAACTCGGCAAGCGGGTAATCTGTGCCTGGAGTGTGTGACTTGTAAAAGAGTCCCTTAATTGTTCTGGGTTTGAGTTTTTTAGTCCTATAAACATGTTACATTTGAGTTATATCGAGAACAGCATTGGTCATCTTACAGCATCGAATATGCCAACCAGTACTATACCATTCTGTATGCTTGGACTAGCCGTCTCAAAAGTTAAGGGTGCGGTAATATTTCTGTATGTGTTTTAAAAGAAGCCTCATCTGCTCTCATGTCAGCCTCATAATCTCGGATGTAATTTGAGTTTATTAAAAAAGCACAGAAATGGTGGTCTGTGAAATAGATTACAATTTAAAATAGCCGATGTTCTACTTTAAAAAGATATTTTCACATCAATACTTTTTCCGTGATGCAAAGCTGGACTTAGGGGTCAGCAACCATTACCATTCTTCAGTGTCACATGTCCTTCAGAAATCATTATAATATGCTAAATTGGTGCTCAAGAAACATTTCTTACTATCAATATTGAAAACAGTTGTGCTGCTTGCTTAATATTTTTGTGGAAAGCATGACATTTTTGATAGGTGGTTGTTGTCCGAGTGGTTGTTGTTTGAGTCTATTGTTTGTAATTAGACAGATTCCACAATTTGGACCAATTCAGGCAATTTGTGGGCCACACTAGGTGGGTATTTTTGCACTGACAAAATAATCAGCCAATCATAGTGACATGGAGGCAATTTTACCATCCCCTGACCTTACCTTTACGTCACGCTATAGGTACTCAATAAGAACCAAAAGAAGCCAAAAGAGACACTGCCTCCCCCTTTATCTGCTAGTATCACTGTTGGATGGTGCTATTGCATAAAAATGAGTGATGTACACAATATTTCAGCTCATATTTTGAAATAATTGTTTTTGCCTTTTCTATATTTGATTATTTTCTCATTCAATTTATTTTGAATAGGTGCCTTGCCTCCTCCAGAGAAAACGCCCCTGATGTGTGTTGTTTTGACAGACTTACGTAGTAAATACTCTGCTGCATCCTGCTCATAATCTGCATCCTCCGGAAAGTGGTCAATCTTCTTACAGACACCTCGAAATGTTCCTGCAGCCATGAAGAACAGAGAGTAGAGGAACATATGATTGCAGTGAAAAGACATGAGTCTTGACTTTGTTGCGCAGCATTTGTTCGTCGCGCATACAAACACACACACAGAAACTCGGGCGCGAGGCACACACACACTACAGGAGTCCATTTTATGTGTAAATACAAAAGTAAACGTGTCTTGGTGTGTTTATTTTGCAGCATTTTCTTATGCATTTATCAGGTCAATGAGCACAGTCCTAGTAAGCTGCTGCTATGTGTATATGTGTGTGCGTATGTGCATGTATATGCATGCCGTCTTGTGCATTCACTGACAACCCCTGTTCACTCGGCTGTGCGCTCAAGATGACAAATGAACAAAAATAACGCTTCTGCCCTCGGGCGTAACATGTGACCGGCTAATGAAGAGGTTTATCGTACCAAATACATGCGCCCTATGTAGGGGGAAACCATTCTGACACATACTGTCACATTCTCTGCTGCATTAAAGGAGGAGTACACAGCTCAAATGCTCGGTTTGTGTTTGAAACATTTCCATTTTAAGCAATTCTCTGTAGCTAGTATCAGTGCACAGTACTGTTAAAACTGTTAAAATGGATGCATTCCAAGAAATAACTTGAAATTAAATCAACCTTTTGTTTTTGCCTTCAAATTCTTTTGATATGCTCCTTGGACCAAATCAAAACCCATCTGACAGATATGATTGAAACATTAAAAATCTGTGTATCATTCATTATATTTCATATTTCTATTTTCATAATCATAATTTTTGATTTAATATTGAAAGTAGAAAAATGAGAAAACGGCTCCTTTTTATTTTTTTTCCCGTGTTTGTTTTCGCACAAAACGAAAACATAATTCAGGCGTAAATTTGTGTTTTCAGTGTCAGGTGGTAGTAACATAATAACAGCTTGAATATCAATTTCTACACAGTGGGGTCTGGAATTAACGCCCTATTCGGGCTGGGTATTGTGTCAGCCGAAGGTGGAATCAAAGCCGTCCCTCACATGTTCTTTGCGGCAGTATGCATCAGCAGAAAAAGTCCTAGACCACTGCGCAGTTGTACGTTTCGTTAACACACTATTATTGCAACTACATTTCGTCTTTTGTTCATCAACAACATGCTAATGAATCGCTCTACACAACTCATGGGAGCAAGCGATTCAGAAGTCTTGCTTCGGTGTAGATATATGGTGGGTTTGAATTCTAATGCTATCTTTGCATCAGCTGGGGCATGGCAGGGTATTAGTATGACATCTTCATCTCTCCCTTTCACACCCTCAGAATTCTGTGGGTGGTGTTATTAGTTGATAATAATTTGTTTCAAAATAATATTTTAAACCTAAAGACACAGAAGAAGAATAATAAATTGGCTTGGTGGTATATATAAGGCCGTATAATTTTACGCAAGAACTGACAAACCAGAGAAAACAACAGTATTAGCCTACTGTTTATTATTATGTAGTCTGGTTGTGTTCTTATTAAATGTAATTATACTGGGTATATCTGCCAAAGGATATTCACTTGGTGGCAAGCGTGTCCTCTGCTCACGGGAGTACAAGTCGCAGCGTGACTTCCAGATGTCAAGTAAAATATACTAACTTGCCTTTCGTTGTTCTTCCCACCCTCAGTACGGCCATACCTTCAGAATGTTTGGAATATACGCCACGAGATGCATACGATTATTTTATGACAGATATCTCTTAACAAAAAAAGAAAATTCACCATTCTCTGCATTAAATTGGCAAGTGGGCGCAGGACATTTTTGTGTTATTACGAGGTTATTAAGCTTTATAACCATTAGGTGATATGACTCTAGTTCACAAACCGTTCCATAAATGGTTGGTTATAATAAACTCACCTAAGCAGACAGACGCGCTCAGTCCAGCTGGCAGAAGTGCACAGGAAATAAGCAGAAGTCATATTTTAAAGCAGTTTAAATTAATATTGAGTACTGCTTGATGTTCACTTGGATTTTTTTTCCCCCTCGAGGGAAAAAAAAAAAAAAAAAAATCACTGAATACTCTGTCATTTGGTAAAATGTATATTTTTAATTGTG
Source organism: Sinocyclocheilus anophthalmus (assembly GCA_018155175.1). Taxonomy (NCBI): domain Eukaryota; kingdom Metazoa; phylum Chordata; class Actinopteri; order Cypriniformes; family Cyprinidae; genus Sinocyclocheilus; species Sinocyclocheilus anophthalmus. The sequence continues at coordinate 118,447 of JADLZN010001948.1, forward strand.
TAACCTTACATTCAAAATAACTACAAAATGTCATGCCTTTGAAAAATAAAGATAACAACAGAATGCGCTGCTTTAGCGCGTGTCGGTCTCCTTGAGCATCTTTCTGGCGCATGCCACAAAAACATCAACCACAGCGAATACTTGTCCTTTAAAAGGCTTCATTTAGATTATTTAACGTTAAATGCATCATATAAGTCACTTAGGAATAAATCACAGTAGGCCTATGTATCTATGGCTAGGTATCGTTCAAAGATTTTCGATATCGATACCGATACCGATACCGATACCTTGACTTCGATACTGGTTCCTGAACTATACTTTTTTCGATGCCAATTTTATGAAATCTATTTTAACAATATTACATTATCTAAAAAAAAAAAACTTTGTTTTATTTTTCAGCTTGTTGATTTTTATACAAACTCAAAGCCACGGCACAAAGGACAAATGTACCAACAAAAATCAGTGCAATAGTTGTAATAAAGCTTAAAATAGTCTTCATTTTAACACATCTTATTTAGCTACATTTACGACTAGTGCTTGGGTGAAGATCACCTACTCGACCGAAACGTAATTGGTGTATTATTTTCCTACGAGGTGGTGATTTATAAGCCTTAGGCATGTTATTCTAAGCGCTGTCATGCCTGTGCTCCCTCTTCCTGATCGCGTGTCTCTGCTCCGCCGGTCTTTTATAATATATGTTAATGGTCCTCACACTACCTGGCCTCCACACCACGTATCCGGCAATCGAAGTTTCGTTACAAACACTCAATGGTGGTTTGAATTGAGTTTTGAGTAAAAGCGGAATATACATCTTATTTATTGTCTTATGCAAGGGTTAAATTGATATTTGTTCATGTGGCTTCGTGCTCGTTGTCTGGGGGGGGGGGGGGGCTCTAGGTATCCGACTTAGTATATATGGTATGTTTATCTTATATATCATCTATATATAGTCTGCGATATATATTATAAAGTAGGCAGGTTGGGGTTGTGGCTGTTGTAGTGGGTGTTTTGTTTTTTGTGGCAAATGCTTTCTTCCTATCCACTAATCTCATTAATCCTTTTCATTTCAAATTCGTACATTTGATGCCATAAATTCAAAGGTGACACTGAAATTACAACTGCAGGGTGAAATAATTCAATAATGAGATTATTTTAAGATATTTAAATACTGACCACCAGACATTGCCTGGTGTAGAATTATCGTTCCAACTAAATTAAAACGCCCCGTATGGCATTAGTGAGCGTTTTGAGTGATCATCAGTCGTTCATTCAAATCGATTCGTTTAAAAAACGGCAGATTTATCATATTTATCTATGGATTATAAAACTGACTCACTGATTCGTTGATCAAAACACGACTCACATCACAAATGATCGGCGGTTGCTGTCATATGCGCTGTTTTCTGCTGCCGTAAAATGTAAGTGAGCCCTAATATTATTGTATTGCTGTATTGACTGTTATAGAACTATTAAACATCTTAATGGTGAACTTATTGTGGTATGTGTGGCCAAAGCTGAAGCTGGGGTAGGTTTAAATATAAAACTTTCCCATTGTGGCATTTTACCAGTCAGGAGCTTATGTGTTTCTTAGTGGGGTGCTTTTTGATTTCTCCGTGGAGCCTGGGTGGAGGCCTCGCCTTCAGCAGGCGCAACAGTATAATGTCAATAGATGCATAGATACATATATATCCACTATCGCCACGTACTCTAAGGTAATAACAAAAGCAGAATACTATTGCTCTGTTGAGTGTGTTACATAGGTTATTTATTGGGTTTCCGGATTATTTTACATCATGTTTACTGTCTAGGGGCGTTTAATGATGTTAATGGTCAAGCCGTTGAGTCTCTAAGTTGGCCGAGGCTCAGCCCAGACGCACCCGGCCCAATTTAAAAAAACCCTGGTCGTATGTAGCAGATGCTACAGTGTGCATGAATGGTCAAATAACACGCGCTTTCTCATCTTCTGTCATGTGTCGAGATAGTGAAAGCCGTCTTGAAACGCAGTGGAAACGCCAGTATGACGAGGATCGTTTTCATTTTAAAACAAATACTCACCAGTGTAAATGTAGCTTTACATCTATGGGGGCTGGGACGCATTCACACTAAAAACTCACGTGTGAGCTACATCTCTGAGTGTCACAGTCGCGGACAGACTGTGCAGACCTATCGGTGTATTAGGCTATAGTAAGATACCACGAGCAAACTGCTCCGTACGTTTTCGCATCGCTCTCAAGGGGCGGATGTCAAACACTGATCGATCCGCGCCTTAGTTGATGAGATTAACCCCTTAGGTATCGAAGTTTGGTACCGAACAACAAGACGTTTTTTTCGATACTCGATGGTATCGAGGCCATTCGGTCGGTGCCTAAAAAGTATCGAAATCGATACCCAGCCCTATCTGTATCATATAAAAAGCGACTTTACAGTCTGTAAAAAATACTTTAGGCTATAGCAAATTATTTCTCGGACCGCCTATCACTTTAAGAACCGCTGGTCTACACAGAAGAAAGCCCTGTTTAGACTCTGCCCAGGTATGAGTTGTGTCGAGTTATTCATTAGTCTGTTTGATGAGAAAATATGAAATTGATAAAATGGGTTAAGAATCCGTACAACTGCAGCAGCAACTATTATTCTGCTGCGTGAAAACTGCAAAAGAACTGATGACGGCACGGTTTGATATTCGGCTGACCAATAAGCAGAAAGGGACGTTTAATTCCCGCCCACATGTAGAAATCGAAAATTCAAGCTGTTTATTAATTTTTCCACCAAAGAACCAAAAACAAAAATTTAAGCTGAATTCTAATTTTTCTACTTTTTGGAAAAAAAGCAAAAAACTGAAAAGAGGCCGTTTTCTCATGTTTTCTACTTCAATATGGTATAAAAAAACTAATGAATCGAATAATACACTGATTATAAACACTCTGTTTTATCATATACTTTACTTTAGAAAATTCTCCAATATGTGACCTGGCATCCCCATGCTCAGGCTCAGGTTTGATCCATCCAAAACCAGTGGAAGTCCTCTGGACTTATAATCCCAAGATCCTTTCTATCTACCCTATACTAATTTAATTTAAAAATCTAAGCCCATTCTAATATTGGAAATACAATCAGCAATGCGGCCAATGACAAACCACAATTGAGTCCAGACATTCAGCATGCTATGACTAGCCACAGATTCAGAGACAGGAGACAGGAGATAGATTAGATATGACAAATATTATAGATAATAGATATATTGAGAGTACAGACGGTAACGTAATCAATATGACTTAGACCTTCTGGAATTAAGATACACATTCACAATCTTACAATCCGCAATTACAAAGGACGAATGGCCCAGACATTCACACCGTCGGATTGTTCCTCACTCCGCGATGTATGGGCACTCAACCGCATTTTTATAAGAACTCTGATTAATACTGAACAAACCACGAATGATTGCCACACTATACAGGGCTTACTGGTTTTCATGGGTCTGTGTTGTGTTTCCTGTGACAGCTTTTTAGGCCCTTCTGTTTAAGAAAGATACAGAACAGGTTTCTGTTGGTATGGTGAGGCCGTTTCGTGATTCCAGAGTGAATCCAGGGGCACTTGGGCTCGCCTCAAAATCCCCTCTGTCGGTTGCAACTCCCCTGCATCCCTCTCTCAACCATCACCTGGTGTCTACTTTTCCATCGTTTAGCCTTCGTTGCAAGGACTGGCCCACTCAATAGCCCTTCAGCTCTATTCCAGGTTCCCTCAACACCACACACACAGGCACACAAACATTTCTCTCATAACACAGAAGGTCTGTAGGGAGATCATAAACGAGTAGGCATGAAACTCAGAGGGTTACATGATGCGCGCGGTTATGGTCTGTCATGGTGACTGTGACTGCTGTGATGTATTTATGCTTTGAGTGGGAAGGGCTTTAATGTGATGTGAGTCCTCGGATATAAAACAATGTGAATTTTGATGAGATCGAAAAATTGCGCTATAAAACACCCCATGCATCAATGACTTCACCTAAAGGTTGCAACGTACAATGATAAACAATTACGAAGTGTACCATTGTGGGTTTTTGGCACTTTATGAACACATCCTGTAACAAAGCACCACATTTGCAGGTAGGGCTGGGTGGTTTAATATTATATCACAAAATCAGTCATTTTAACAGTAATGGTAACAGTATGTATTACTATTATTAGATTATGGAACGATTTTCCTGACAAATTCATTTATAATACATAGTCTATGGTTATATAACTGAATAATTACTGTAAATAATTAAAATATTAATCTCACAATCTCTAATAATAAAACAACTTACAATAGAAAAACAGTATAAATCTTGCTAACAAAAAAAATAATTTGCAGAAATCGCAAGGTCATATTGTCAAGCCAAAAGTTAAAATGAAAATTAACTAATTTAATAAGTCAAAATGTAGCATTTAACATTAACATAAAAATACCTTTTTAGAACTATTAAGATTTGTGATTTTGCTAAACATTTTTTAGCAAACTAAGCATGTCCCAAATTCTCAGTGTGCAATCAATCAATCAATCAATTATGACTTTGTGTGGAGGAAAATGCTTTAAATTGTCAGAGAAATATTAACATAATCCCTACATAACCACAACAGAACAGTAACCTAATAAGACATAACCAACAGCACATATATCCTTCTAATATTTCACAATACTACTAAAAAAATATTTATAAATGAATAATATTTATACTTTTGGGTACAAATTGTCCTTCATTTGTTATCATATTTCAATAAATCACCTGTCCACTACCCATGTCCACACTTATCTGTCTAGTGTAGTGTGAAGTACAACCAGGCCTCTCCATCCTCCAATGAGCTGCGATGGATTACAGCGGCGCTAAAAGCATCATAAGACCCAGCAGCTGCTTTTACCAACAATCACTCAGATTTAGAGCCCGGCTCTTTGTCTCCATTTACATAACACACACCTGCAGAATGACTGCGTGTTTGTCACAAATTCAGTCGCCGACCTGTCAGAGAGCTTCACCGGAGGATGGGTGAATGCATTAGCGAGGAAGTATTTCATTAGCTTTTATCTCTGTGTTTACTATCATTACATACAGCCTGTGAATAAATAAAAAGAACACTGATGCTATTAGCTGAAAGGGTCCCCTGGAAAAACGCCTGCAAGGAATACATTGCATTGGAATTAAAAGTCCTAATTTGGTTTCTATGCTGACAATGCAATGATTCAGAATAATCTGATTAGAAAACTTAAACGCTGTTTCCGTAAATTCACACACACACAAAAAAGTGAAACCTTTTTGTTTTTTTTTCGGTGTTGTTGTCTGCAGGTGGACAGATTTGTCTTCATCACACTTTGAGGTCTCATTGACCCTTTTGTCTCAGGACCCTCTTAAAACAATTAGTCACATCTGAGTCTGTGTTTCACACTTTAAGATAATGGAGTGCTCGTGCTCAGATATCAATAGAGACGTTGAGAGAGAGACAGAGAAGTGGGAAAGCAAGTAGTTTACAGTCAATATTGAGGTAAAATCACCAGAGACATGTTTTCAATTAAAGGCTACCTTTGTGTGGATTAGAAAACAACTCATCCGGTTGTGTTGATTCGAGCCTCTGGGTCTCCGCATTGGAGAGAAGGTGAACAGAGCGGTGAGTGGCGAGTCCCGCGCCGCACAGACACACCTCCGGTCTGAATAATTCAACAGAGATCTCCTCAAATGTGACAGCTTTGTTGGAGGAGACCAGAAAGATTAAGAACTGATGGAGACATTTTCCACTCGGTCCTCCCTTCATCCCCTCCTCCTCTTGGATTGTGTAGCCAGCGCAGCTCTCTCGCCTACTCAGCGCATTGCTAACAGATAAAGCGACACTTTTATAAAAGGAAAAGGAGAAAAGGGGATGAATAGGGGCTTTTGTGTTGCTCTGAGCTTCGGCATCGTCTCTCTCCTCTCTCGGTCCTGTGTGGCCGGCGGTGGGTGAAGAGCTCTGCCGCTGGAGCTCCTCTGATAGCACACAGGCTGCCTGCCTCGCTCTGATTGACACATGGTTAGTCACACTTCAGAGAAATACATGCTCAGCTTAATTTGCCCATGCATTCACTCTCAGCTTAAAGGGAACTTACAGTCAAAGTGTAAAGACTTCATTTGTGCTGAACTGAGCGACGGAGCAGAAGTCAGCATTTCCATAAAATTTCCTGTCAAGGAAGATTTCACCCTGTTTCTGGAATATGATGGCCAAATCCATTGACGATGTAGGCAGTCTCAAAGCCTTTCTTTTTAGTGTGTTGTACACGTGAAGAATATTGTAATTTTATTATACATCATTATAGCTGTGCTCCAAAATCTAGTGAGCTACCTACTGTATCTAGTGTTTCAAGGCATTATAGAGCACTACGGAGCAATTCACACAGAACATGCTTTTGTATTCCACTAAGCTGCTTTTCTATTGTTTTTCTATATAAACATGCTAGAGAGACGTGTTTGACCACTACACTTGTGTCTTACGTTCAAAAAATTTGAATATTCACGACTATGAACAAGACTATTACTGATTCATTTTTCTGTCGGAAGTGGAGGACTTTCATTTTGACTCACAGATAATGCCCGTGTCTGAGCACAGACACACTGGAGCGCCCATTCTCCATATTTATTAGTTTATAGTCTTTGTTTAACATCGCTGCCAAATAAATGTGACAGAACTGTTAAACAATGAAAGTAAATGGTATATGAAAAAGTATTATAGAGTTTGCCTTTCTATTGATAGCAGAAAGACAGGCAAACGCTATCATACTCTCTCTTATACCGTATGCATACAGCAAATAAGAATTTATATAATTTGAACAAGTATTTGAATATCTAATAAACACTTAATTCCACAAATCTTGTACACCTTGGTAAATCCAGGTCCTGGATCTTATAAGTGTACACTGGTAGCCTGCATAAAATATTCCTCATAAAGAGGAGAGAAAAAACGGCCTCCACTTGTGATTCTTTTCAAACTTATCTATCTCTTAATCTTGTAATATATTACGGAATAAACAAAAAATGTAAATGCAAGTAAATGTAGTCTTTAAGAGTGGACTGAACACCAGGACACAGTTTCTGCAATCGTCATGTAATCTTTTTAGACCTATAGAGTAGTATTGGCATCCATCATATCGTCTGAGAGTCTTAGTGTTAGCAGAGTTATAAAAGAGGTAACAGCCTTTAAGCTGTCAGTCACTAGAAAACAGTCGACACCGAGGCTTCTGTGGGCGGGGGAGCAAGATATCACAAGCTGTGGGTGTGACGGCTTTTGCTTAGCGATCGGAGCGTGCAATGTACATCGCTATAAATAAAACAGGAACAAAACTTGACTAATATTACTATAGGTTCAGAACCAATCCGTCATCAATATTATTGAACCAGAATCAATCCGATTTCTACTTGCATAACCTGAGAAGTACATGTGATGGACAAGCTCTTGCTCATCGCTCTGGTATGATGTGTGGTGCACACTGCGTTCCCTACCGAGTGCCCACTACGGATTACCGTTTGACGATAAATCATGAAAAATCCCCACGGTTAGTATTACCAGTTTCATCACTCTTTTAATCATCAGTAAACCGTATTAATTATGAGATTACCGCGATTTGGAACAACTCGCGATAAATTGAATACTGGTCCAGCATAACGTCACAGTTTCAAGTAAAAGTCCACGTCGCAGCACAGTCACGCAACGTAGTGTTTAGTTTTGAGTGAAAAACAGGGCGGAAAAGGTGGTTTTTTAAAGTTATACAAAGGAATATGGAATGAATTAAGTTATATGAAGTACCCGAAGGTTCTGACTGTCTCAGAAACGCTTTGATGGCATTTGTTTTCATCTTTGCTCCTGATGTAATACCTGAAAGAAGTGGGTATCTTCAATTGCCAAGGCTGCTTATTTGCCACAGAGGTTACGGGAAATCGGCGGTGATAATATCATGTTTCTATAGCGCCAACTGCTGTCCGCGAGTGGATTTAGACAGAGACCTATATCAGTTTCAGCATATCTGTGGTGCGGTTCTTTCGGCCGAAGGAGAACCACCGATTGCATGCCCTAGCGGTAAATTGTTGACCGGTTGAATGAAAACAGGCGTTATGTGGATTCTAGACATTTAAACAATTCAGATAAGGTATTTAGGATTTTTTTATGGAGCAGATAAAATGCATATTATCATTTATTAATCAGTTATCATTTTTACTTATATCTTTTTCTTTATTTAAAGGCTGAAACGTGAGGTTTACCTTTTTATGAAACTTCTTCAAAGCTTTATTTGAACATTTACATTAGATAGTTCAACATGCTATTAATCTGTTGTCAGTCAAGTTGTCATTTAAAATCCAAACATCTTTGGTAATTTTATTGTTTTAGTGATTATGCAAACAAACAGTCATTTTATTTGTTTGTTGATTTTTAAATATAAAAAACTTGAAGTGATTTATGTGTTGGTACTTTTTAAACATCTCCAGCACATTTTAACAATACAGTGATAATAATGATAACCGTGATAATTTTGGTCACTATAACCGTGATAGGAAATTTTCATACCGTTACATCCCTATTGCCCACACAAGAATGTCCCGCCCTTTATGATGTGCAGGCAGTGCCATACTCGAAAGAAACTTTCGAAACTTAGAGAACCTTTGTCATACGTCCACGCATTTTTTAGACTTTGGTCATGTTTAGCATGAGAATCAAACTCTTTAGCAGTGTAAATAATTCAGAATGCATGAAATAGCATTAGACGTCCCCTTTAAATGAAACAGTCTAATACCCGCTATATATCGGTAATTGGCCATCCTGCTCTCTAATATAAATATATATGACATCAGCCATTAAAAAAATGCATATCAGTATTTTTTCTGTACACTCGCTGTGTATCGAATATAAACTTCCATACTATACAGTAAGCGAAAAACAGCATCTGTAAAGAGTAGTATGACCAAATTCATAGTATTAAAAAAAAAGAAGTACCCGGATAGAGTGCTCACTCGATGGCCACAGGAGAGGATTTGTGAATGGCAATGAAGCAAGTTCACGTGACAGTAACAACATAGTGGAAGTAGTATTTCATTCACACTCCCCATATTCATACCATATAGATCTTTTTAAGTAAGTTTCAAACCATATAGTACCAACTGGACCTACGGGACACATTGCATTTTTTATTGCATCACATTCAGTACACATTACCAAAATTAACTTCACAAATTCATCAAATTAATTTGCCATGGTTCTGAAGATTCATCAGCAGGGGCATTGCATCATGATTTTTTTTTCACACGACTGTGTAAAAAAATTGATTGTGCGTTATGCAGAGTTGTTCCAAATAAGTCGCTTCACATTTTGTTTAGGATGCTACCTTCAAAGGCAGCTATCTATGCAGGCTTTAAAAAGCAAGGCAGCTCACTAGGTTTTGGAAAGAAGCTTAAAACACATTTCCGTAGCCACAATGAAATTGAGCTAGCAATGGCTCCTGCCAGTCAGAGTGTGACAGTAATCACTGCTCCGGCGACAACACTGCACCGTTCTGCTGCTTTTAATGACCTGTGTGTGTTTAATTTTGCAGGTAGAGTCTGAAAATTAAGGCCCAGCTTGCAGAGAGACTGATTGGCCTAATGGTTTTGACACGGTGAGTCATCCACATTTATTACGCATGGTTTTAATGATCCTCCACAGGGCACGATATCTTTGCACAATAATATTCCTACCAACATGAGAGGCTCACTTACCAGCCCGCTAATTCAACTAAACATAACAAGGCAAGGAACGCTTTATTCCAGCTCTGCGATAAGCGGAGACATGGAGCGTCCATGTTAAATCATGTTTCTGGAGAATGGGGTAATAAATGTGCAATGTGGCCTGTCCAAGACAACTGGGACGGGGCTGAAAGACTTCAAATTTAACAAGAGGCAATCTTCTTCCACTTGTGGCGTCGCATGCCCCCTCCTCTCTCCCGCTCGCCCGCACACTCAGATGCCGTTAGCTGCTTATTACTGTTGTCTCAGCAGGGCCCAATAACTATTCTTGTTTGTTTAAGTCGGCTACTTCTGCTTTGGTCTTTTCCATTAAATGGAGTCTTTTCAAACGACAGCACACTTCAGAAGATGGGTAGAGGGGTTGTGCAGCAGCTGATACAGGCGGCCACTTCCTCAAGAACCGCAGGGGCTCTTGAATGTCTCTCAGGGGCTGAATAGTCTAAGCAATCCTGAGGGGTTCAGGTTTACATCACTCCAGGACAATATCTCTTCTTTTCCATCCAGAAGTGTCATGCCCATTCAAACTGAGTGCCCCCTCAGAAGTGGATTAGCAATGCAATTTCCAAGAAAAAAATCATATTGTTTATAATAATCTTTGATAATTAAAATCTTTTTTTTTTCTCAAAGGCTCATCAAATGTGCATTTATTTGATCAAAAATACCGCGTAAACCTTTGTTATTGGTGAAATTAAAAATACCTGTTTCACTTTTGAAATCTATTTTCAATGTACTTTATTCTTGTATGTCAAAGCTGATTTGGGAGGGGAGAGTATCAGCAGCATAACCTGGGGATAACCCAGTCTTCAGTGTTGCTGATTCTTCAAAATCGTTAATATGCTGATTTGAAGCTGAAGCAACATTCCTTTTATTGGTGAATACTTGACTGCTTACATCTTTTCCCGCAGTTATCAAGGATTACAGAAGTTCAAAAGAACAGCATTCATTATTATGTTGTAACATTATAAATGTCTTTACCGTCACTAGTAATGCATATTATTAGTACGTGACTAAAATTATTCTTTGTCATGGTCACAAATACAATAAAAAATAAAATAAAATAAAAATTCTTACCTGGCCCCAAATGTGTTTCAACTGCTGTGTATGTCAATGTATTTACTTTCATGCGTCAGGAAAAAAATAGTCATACATATTTGGAAAGACATTGTCATTTACATGCCAGAATTATCAATTTTAAGTGACAGTTGTCAGGATCATGGACCTATTTTGCCCGTTTCTGTTCCTTTTTTCCCTTATTTGGTCATGTTCCTGTCCATCATTCGGCTACTTATTTGTTATGACCCATGCACCTGTGTTTCCCCGTCCTGCCCCTTATTTAAGTTGATTTCGCTTTGGTTAAAGTTATTCCGTTGTGGTACGGTTCTTTGGTTGCGAGGTCTACTTGCTAGTGTTGTCCCTGCCATTCCCCTTGTAGATATACCATTGTTGGGATTGCATATTAGAGACAGTTTACCAACCAACATTATAAAAGATTGTTTAGATAAGTATTTCATCATTTACCCTCCCCTTCAGTCATTCCAAACCTGTGATACTTTCCTTCTTTTGCTGTTCAGTACCAGAAAATTTAATATTTGACGGGTTCATTGTGTCTGTTTTTACCTGCGGTATTTGCGAAGTAATAAAGGTCATGTGTGTGGAAGGGACATGATATTGAGCCAAGTGACATCATTACTTTAGTATGTAGTCCGGTAATGTGAAATAATTGTCACATTTTTCATAAAAAGTGACACTTGGTTACCAAATGAGCTGAAGTCCTGGACTTGCACCCTAAACAATGTTCGAAATATGGAGCCTCGGGGGGGGCAAAAACACCTTGTGGTTGCCATGGCGGCCATTTTACTTTCCGCCATTAACAAATTATGTATTTTGTGTCATATCTTCTGAACCAAACATGATAACACAGAAAAGGCAATGTCTACTCCTATGTTTTGGTCAAGGATTACAATGATACCATATACACAAACATAAACTGTTCAGGTGAAGAGTTAATGGTGAAATCAGCAATGTGAGAAGGAAATCACAGTATCTGAGCATCACAGTATTTACAAAAGTCCATATTATGGCTATTAATTTTTTTCTTTCTTTGAAAATGAACTAATATTTTATTCATTGATACATTAAAAGATTGTTTTCAATAATACTATCATATATTTCAGAGATATATATAAAAAAAAATAATCTCAGGCAAGTGTATTTTTCCTTAACTTTCAGGCAGAGTCAAATAGGTGGTAGTGTGTTTCCAATACATTCTTGTTCTCCGTTTACTCATCTCACGCAATGCTCAAAGCGATTCCCGACGCAGCTGTGCAACGGGAAGGTCATGGTGAGCGCAGTGTAATTGGGGTTTAATTCAGTGATAAGGATTCAAGTGAAATCTCAGGAGACGATGAAATTCCAACATGATTCTGTGAAACCTGAATTACCATCGCACTCTGTGCAGAGTTGTCTTTAATTTGTCCCAAGCGAAGCCGAGTCCTTCATGCGCGGGGTAGCATGCGGTGAAGGATCGCTAATTTGATATAACTGGTGAAATATATTTCATATGTAGGTGTGTCGGGTGGGTGGGGGCCTGACGGTGACACGTACGTGATGGTTGCGTCCAATCTCAGAACTATTTCTACCCGGGAATCCAGTCATCTGAGCAATAGTAGGAATCAACGTCTGCCCCTGATTGACATCTTAGTGATTTGATCTTCATGGGAAGCGCTTTGCTTGCTTTCCTGTGATTAATCTATCACAATTTAATAAAAGTTTTAAATGAGATTTGTATTTTTACTTCACTGGAGGATATTTAATGCAGGGTGCGGTTCAGGGTTCCAGGTGTTGTATGTCAAATGGGTTGGGTATTGGATTAAATTAGTGTTGCTGTCAGATAACTTGTCGGGTGTTCTGTTAATTACTGTGATTGTGTGAAGATCATTTCACCAGTCAGGAAAGGTGAATGAAAATGCCTCTCTGTGATGTTACCATGAGGCATCGTTTACTTACAGATCTCAGGCTTCTGGAAGGGAGTTTAGATTTGAAGAGTTGAGGAGAGTATGAGGGGCTGCCTGTGGGGGGCTGTTCTGAAAATGCAAACATCAATGTCTGAACTGACTGCGATCCTCACAGGTAGCCAGTGGGCAGGATATAAGATAGGAGTGAAGGTGGCCCTTTTGTGCTCAGGAAAGTGTAATAGTCCGGCTGCATCTGAAACGTTGGTCGAGGGTGTTGATTGGCATATGGAAGTCCAGCTCTCAGAGCCTCGCGAATAGTGCCAGCCTAGAAATGACGAGAGGGCCTGACAAGAATTTTGCAGGGCTGTTAGGTAGGGCCTGATCTTCCTGATGTTGTGCAATGCAAACCTGCGTGATCGAGTTGTCTTTACAATATGGTCTTTGAAGGTCAGCTGGTCACCAAACAATAATTTTTGATGAACCTAGCAGGATGATGAAATCATGCTGTAGTGTCGGAGTGGCAGGGAAAACGAGAAGCTCATTCTTTGCCAGGTTATAGTTGTCCATTGATGATTCCGGTGGGCATCCGTGCCGAGATGTTTGCTAGGCAGCCTGAGATCCATGCAGCTACTATTGGATTATCTGGTTGAAATGCTTGATAGAGCTGTGTGTCATCAGCATAACAATGGTAGGAGAAGCCATGTGCCTGAATAATGGGACCCAGTGATGTAGTGTATGGGTGGAAGAGGGAATGGGTCCAAGAGCTGATGGCCCGCTGAATCCTTGGCCAGTCGATTTCGTTGGTATACCTCTCCTCCACAGGAACCTGAAAGACCACACTGTGATATAAGATTCAAACCATGGAGTGCAGATCCTGGGTGATTGTAGACAGGATAATCCTGTTGATAGGGTTGGGTATCGTTCGAATTTTATCGATTCCAATTTCCGTTCTGTCTTATACATCAGCTTGGCTTGATCAGAAGTTCCTAGTTTCGATTTCCATAGAGGATAAAAAATCCAATATAAATAAAATATAGATTAATCAATTTAAGTTATTAAATATATTCAGTCAAGATCAGTGACTGATTTTTTTTGTTCTTTGATTAACATTAATGACAGGCAGCACGTTTATTAGGCTGCTGTCTCTTTAACACCGAACACACACAGATCTAAAAATGCTGTTACACATGCGTTTTCTTTCTCATCTGTTTGTGTTCAACTTAAGACAAAAATGGCTGTGTTTATGATATACTGACGTAGTTTTCTGCAAACTGGTTGATAAATATGAAAGAAATCAGTTCTGGCCCGTAACAACCTTTTCTACAGTGGAAATAACGGCACGGTGTCACAAGAACGACACAACCGGGGACCGCTGGTACCGCGACTAGCCTCATGTCTTGTCTCACGGGGCTTGCGCTCGTGTGCGCTGCACCAAACGGCGCAAGTTCTTTCTTTCGTTCCTGCAGCTGAAATAGTTTTTGAATCACATTTAAAGTTGTTACCGCAGAATAGTTAGACAAATCGAGAATGCCACGCTCTTATATCGAATACCCTGTTTTGGACATTTGGAACCGGTTCTAGGAAATGACCGTGTTTTCCGATACCGTATCACCCCTACTGTAGGATTCACAGTGGTCAAAAGTGCAGAGTAGTATCTAGCAACATAAGACTGATGATTTTGGAATAAGCTTTGCTAGCGCATGTTCTACCGTGTCCGCAGCCAAGCATTCTCGGTGAATTCGCGCATGCTGAATAACCTGATTGGTAAAGTTCAGTTGGACATTGCTGTTAAAGAATAATGATAATGAACTGAGTGTGTGCACCAAATGGGTCCATTCATTAGAATCACAAAGGGGAGAGCACCTTCCATCAGGAATGTCTTGTTGATTGCAGTTCTCATCGGGAAGGTCCTGCGACAGTATTGTTTCTAGCCCTTTGTGTCTTCAGGTATAAAATGAGGTCCACAGGCAGAACTTAGAATTCATACAAGGGGTAGCAATTGTGTGAAATGAAGACATGCACCATCTCTATTGAGAACTGCTCAAAACTATAGTCTTCAAATAAATTCTAAGGTTCCCAACAACACTTTATGTGGTCAATGCTACTACATTTGTTTTTGTATTTGCGAAATGCATCATTACATTGGTGAGCCACCTCAAACAACTGCTCAGCAAAAATCCCTTAAAGGTTGATGGATACCTGTGCGAAAGTATTTCGTTAGAAGGGGGTATATGCACTGGGCCTATCTCTAGGTGAGTGATATTGTCGTTGAACAGGAGATTGTGGTAAGTGGATCATAAAGTGTCAGTTTCTGTATTTACATCCAGAGATGAGAAATGGGGAGGAAAGAGAGGATGATGCTACAAAGGAAAGATGGAAGGGTGAAATGGAGTGTAGGTTTTGCCTAAAAGTAACTGGTAGATGAATTGGTGGCACACAGGTAGTAATACAGTATGTAGGTTAAATGTAATAAAGAAATTATCAGAGATGTCTAGAGGTTTTACCAAGTGTTGTCTGTGATACAATTGCATGTGTAATTTAAGTCAAGCTGGTTGCCTGATTTGTCAGTGCTTGTGGTGGTAAGCCATTTACGATAGAATGAAGCTAGGAGTGGAAGTGCAAGTCTGCAGTGTAAGTCTTCTCCAGATGGATTTCGAAGTCACCAAAGACTACAAGTGGACTGCCATCCACAGACAATGAGGACAGCAGCCCATACATCTCCTCTAAAGGTGGCCAGTTGACCAGGAAGGCGATAAATCATTACAATATGGCGTTTAACAGGAGCTGTGACCAAAATAGCATGGAACTCAAAATAATTTTTATTGCATAGGGAAGAGTGGTTTGAGTATTTCCAATTATTAGAAATGAGAAGGCCAGTACCCTTCCAACCTGACGGGGGTGTGAGAGAAAGGGAAGTTGTTAGAGAGAACAGCAGGGGTTGCGGAGTCTTCTGGATGAATCCAGGTCTCAGTCAAGCCCAAGATACTAAGAGTAGAGTGAGAAGCAGTGGCCAGAATTAAGTTTGTTGACAGCTATATTGAGACCGAGACCCCAGACAATGATACAGAGGTCAGCAGACGAGGTGCAATAGAGAACGCGCTTAGCAAATTGCGTTGCCGTCTTGTGTGTATGTGTAGAGCATGTTGGATAGAGAACAAGAATGTCTTGGACCAATACTCCGGCCTACCCAACTCTGCTGATTAGGTTAAAGGAAAAATACAGCTAATTGAGATTATTTTTTTTTTATATCTTGAATAAATGGTGTATTCTTAAAACAATATTTTATTGTACTATTTAATAAAATATTAGTTAAAGGGTTCCTATTATGCTCTTTTACAAAGTCTTGATTTTGTTTTGGGGGTGTACTAGAACAGGCTTTCATACTTGGTTGTTTGAAAAACACATTATTTTTTACATATTTTACGTTATTACAACCTCTCTCCCCAGTCTGGCATGAACGCTCGAATAGTTCCTGTATCAAATGAAGGCCCGCCTTCTGAAATACAAAATGTGCTGTGATTGGTTAGCTGGCCAGTGTGTGTTGTGATTGGCAGCACTCGGCGCCTGGTCGGGAAATGTCATGCCCCTTACCATAGCCGCCGAGTGAGCTTCAGTGTAAATTTGCGTCAAAATCAAATCATTTGAGCGGCTATTTAATCTGGATATTGTGATCCACTCTACTTGCTTCTGCCAATTAGGGGAAAGCTAGTGTGTCTCCGACAAAGTGATAACACTCGTTGCCTTCTCTAGTGCAGATCAACCAGGTCTCGTCCCATTCGTGGGTATTTGTGATATCATAAATCCCGGAAAATATGTGTTGTAGTTCAAACGAGTCGTTCGTTGTAGTTTTTGAAAAGTGATTTCTGTTAAATAAAATATCTCCTTTTGAAGTGGACTTTGAGCTTTGTAACTTTGCAGATCTTTTTTATGCTCAAACAGCAACATTACAGACTAACTAAAGTTGGTTGAAAAAGTGTAAAAGCATAATAGGACCCCTTTAAGCTGGTGTGTGGTGGGCGTTCTGGCACAATATGGCTGCCGTTGCATCATCCAGGTGGATGCTGCACATTGGTGGTGGTTGAGGATCCCAGAAAAGCGCTATATAAATGTAACAAATTAATAATTAATTAATTAAAACAATCTATTATTGTACTATTGAATAAATTATTAGTTGATTATCAAAGAAAGAAAAAAATTAATAGCCATAATATGGACTTTTGTAAATGCTGTGATACTATGATGCTCAGATACTGTTATTTCCTTCTCACATTGCTGATTTCACCATTAACTCTTCACCTGAACAGTTTATGTTTTTGTATATGGTATCATTGTAATCCTTGACCATCAAAACATAGGGATAGACGTCACCTTTTCTGTGCTATCATGTTTGGTTCAGGAGATATGACACACAAAATACATAATTTGGTTATGGCGTAAAGTCAAATGGTCGCCGATGGGGCAACCACGCGTGTTTTTGCAATGGCTCCATTTCTGAAAATGTTCAGGGCCCTAATCTGTACAATTGTACCAAGTTTCATGCTTTTATGAAAAAGTGAACATATCATCTCAAATTTTGCACATATCACCTGGAATATTTTGGTAACTTACCCTTTTAAATATTCCTAAAACAATTATAAAAACACCAGTTATACATGAAAAACGGACCCAAACTTAGCCTGAAATTCACCAGTTTGATGGGTTGCATATTGCTAACTCACCCCAGCAAGGCCAAAGTGCTTTGACAGAGGAATGACAGTATTCATCTAAAGTGGGCTGTGCTCCCTATTTGTAATTCAATGAGACCATCTTGTCTTTTGGTTGCCAAAGACAGAGCTCATGAATATTTGGGCTTACTGCACAACACATGACAGCAGAACCATGAAAGTGAACACATTTTGTGTGGGGGGTAAATTCTAAAAGGGCATATGTTCGGCTGATAAACATTTGCCTGACACCATCAGAGCCTGATCCGAAGGATGAGGTGCGTTCTGCTACGTATTGGGAGGGACTCAAAGCCAGCTGGTACATACATGTGAGTCCAACAGCAGCCAATGCTGACACTGTGATTGCTGTGAAAGCACTTTTTTTCTGACACACATCGAATGGCCTTCATCTCATGGCTATTCTTCAGAGCCAACGTGCTTGATTTAGTTTTCCATGAAAAAGAGGAAGCTGCCTGTGCAAGCCAGCTAAAGGTTCCTGCCAGCCCCTTCTCCACAGAGAGGTCTCCTCAGGCGCGGGCCAACATCGAGTTTAATGGACTTATTTGGCTTGTTAACACTCTAGCAGCATTGCCCGTATTCACGCAGAGCTAAAGTCGACACACGCACACACACACACACACATCAATATTTAGTTCTAGCCCTCCCTGATCCCTTTGCTTTCCCACTATCCCTAATAAAATACGTATCATACAAGAGCTCGGGAATAGCGCTGGACAACTACATGAAATGTGCCAAAAACTGTTCCACATGAGTGGATGCAAGCGAGTAAACAACCGGGGCTTTAGGGAGATAATGGCACTTAATAACACAGGGGAGGAACACAGCTTTTTCAGCGGGCTTCCTAATCACAATACACCAGGAGATCGCAGAAACACAAGACGGATAGCTCATAAAAACAGGGACACAGCCATAACTATTGTTCGGCGGTGAACTTATGAAACCCCGCAGGTGGACATGCTGCAGATATTGAAGACACTTACTCATTGCCAAAGCCATAATAATTCATGCGGTGACTTGTGTGGACGGGCCGGTGTGGGTGCTGCTTTGAAGAGCTATAGCGATACTATTGAGCTCTAAGTACATTAAGAGAAACCCCCTAGAGGCCAGCACAATCAATGCTTGCCCAAGCAGTGTGAAAGTCTGTGTCTGACACCGCAAAGGACCTTGGGACTGCTGGACTTATATTGTTGTTAGTGTCAGACAAAGCTCAGTATTTAGATGCAACGATTGTGTGGGCATGCATGCACACTTGCATATGAGTGTTTCTTCAACTACGGGTACTTGTACAGTACATCCCAGGGGTTGAAACTAGAAGCAAAACTTTAATTCTCTTGTTCTTTTATATGAAGGTCACATAAAAACTATAACTGAAAGTTTTTCAAGTGCCTTTTATGTAGATTTTATTTTTCTGCTCATGTCCCTAACCTAGTTGCAAAAGTTTTGATGAAACAAGTGAATGAATCTAAGTGAAACAAATAAATAAAAAGAAAAAATGTAGGGCGGGACTTTTGGATGGAGGCAGATCTGAATGTGAGCTTGCAATCTACTGTAAGAAAGGGGTGGCTATATATAAATAAAGGTGACTTGACTTGACTAAATACCATTGGCTGATACTAATAACTTAAAAACTCTCTATACTGTATGTCAGCTGATAATTTATATGGAACAAATTATCACACATCCCTCTATTTTCCAAAAGTTTGTATATACTTAGAACACAGCAACAAGCATACTTGCAGTAATGAAGTCTAATAGTAACAATGTCTTATGAGCAGCATTTATTAATGTCTATCAAACTATGCAAAAAGTGTGAAAAATACTGATTAATGCTTTTGAACACTTTGCCTTTATGACAGTCTCCTTTATGAGTGACAACAAAGAGACAATACTAGTGGCAGGGCAAATGGGCCACACACACAAAGAAGGATTGCCAGCAACACATTCTCAGAAGCCCCGTTATCACCTAAATCAACACTCATTGAAAAGTGTTTGCACAAACAGATTTTTCAGGCCTGCTTTCTCTTGGCACCCTGTCCCTCTCGTCAATATAGTACAGTCTCTTACTTTATTCCACACTCTCCCTTTCACAGTAACCAAAAAGAAATCCATCCTAGCCCTGGCCGCTCAGTATCTCTGGCAGGTCTGTATGAATACGTGTGCGTATTTATGTACTGTATACAGCTGGCACGTGTCCAAAAGAGAGTGTTTTGGGTCAGCAGAGGGCCTGATGACATCCATAAAACTATATCACACTCCTTAGTGAATGTCTTTCCAATAACAGCACATATAAAATATATAATCCCTCCTCCTTGTTGAAACCCCAGTTATGGGTCACCAGTCTTTGATCAGTGATGTGTAACCTTTGAGACTAATTAACCCAAAAACTCACAAACAAAAACTCACTTCCTCCAGCTTGGCCCACAGGAGTCGGGCCGGCCGTGTTATCTCTGGTCGCTGAGCCTCTGAGATGGGGAGGAGACATGGGGAGCTATTTTTGCAAGCTTAACCAATGCTGTTAGAGGATCTATCAAGAGTAATTTGCCTCACAAAGGTCATCGCAGCCAGGGGCAGAGGCAGCATCACAGGCAGGAGCCTGGAACAGCAGTGACTCACTATGGTCCACATTCTCCTGCCGGCCTCACAGGACGCCATGTACCCACCACATCAAAGCAACACACTGTCACGGAGGGATAAACTACCATCAATATTGTATTGATTTTGCATGGCATTAGATATTAATACATCGGCTTGCTAAACGTTGCATGGTTTCAGAAGCCCAGCCTATACAAAATTGTGCTCTTTTGCAGTTTGTCACAGTGCATGGTGGGTACGCTGTACATTTAGCAATGCCTTACACTCCAAAAACAGTGAGGAATGTGGGACTAAAACGGTCCCTGAGTTTCCCATCGCATATACATACTAGACAATACTCTTTGAGGAATAGACAATGCATCACTAACTGTGCATATGAACGTTTTCACAAACAAATCATGATTCATCAATAACTTTCATACTGAAATGTATTCTAAATTTACCAAAAAAAATATAGGAGCAACTGAAACCACATTCATAGGGTCCAAATCTAAGTAAAAGTTGGACTTTGGCAATGAATGTAAGAGTGATGTTTTGTTTGGGGAAGGATGTCTCTTATATGCTCGCAAATGCTGAATTTATTTGATCAAAAATATACTAAAAACCATAATATTGTGAAATATTAATATTTTGTGAAATTTGATTTATTTCTAAAGCTGAATTTTCATTACCCCAGCCTTCAATGTCACATGATCATTCAGACGTGTGAGACGTTAATAGTGCTGAAATGGTGCACAGATTCTTCATACCTGTTTCATAACCTCAGAGTTGTATATAATTAGTTGTTTGTTGGCTGTGTTGGGTGTGTTTGCTGTTTACTATTTTTGGGAAACCATTGATACTTTGTTTCATCTTTCGTGTTGATGAATAAAAAGTTCAAAAGAAAAGTATTCATTTACTTAAAATAGACATCTTATGTTTTTTTTTGTTGTTTTTAAAAAACATTTTTACTGTCACTTTTATCAATTTAATGCATTCTTGCTGAATAAAAGTAATATTTTTTTTTCTGTGAGAAGTTCCGACAATAATAGAACTCCACATAAATACTAATGAATGAGACCCAATGCTCTCTGGAATATACAGTTCTGATTGGTCATTCGGCAGTCAGATATTTCTTAGTATTTGCCATTGTCCATGACAACACTGTATGTACTTTAATTATCATTGTCTTATTTACACGCGGATTGTTTTTGGGGGGGGGGAGGAAATAAATATGTATGAACTAAGGCCAAGTTTACATTTTCAAATAATTTCAACTCCACATATTGATTTATTTGGTGGGTATACTGTTTGCGGTAATTTGATAATGTAAAGTTAGTTGGCCATTAACACAAAAAATAGACCCCAGCTCGGGGCAGAGTACATTATCACATATATACTTCACCAGAAAGAATAGGCTGCTTACTTGTCGTCATTTAAAATCAGGAAGTCTCTTCACATTCCCCCGTAAGTCTTTACATGTCAGCGGCACTAAATGAAAATGGTGAAAGCATATCTGACTGTTATATTGACTGGGCTTTAACACAAAGAATCATTCATTATTAATTTCTTCTGCTCATTCAAATTGCCACCAAAAAAAAAATGTAAAATTCTGCTAGCGTATAGATAAAAAGTGTATTTCAACAATGTACTGCAAAGTGCTGACAAGTTTCTTCCATTACCACTGCCATAATAAATGAAGTCCACTGTAGCCGTGTGTATTAGCCCAACCTTTCGTTCCCAGTCTAACAGCCCTCACTCGCACCTTTAGTGCACATTAAAAAGGCAAAAACACGGGCCGCATTCCTGCAAAGTGTCCCGAGTGGCAGTGTAAGTACTTATGAGGTAGTATGTTCACATCCCAACGAGCCAGTCGCACTGTCCGTTTCACAATATGTGCACTCATGCATCTCTCCATGCATGTTTGACACGTTTGAGGAGCTGTGTGATGGCCGGCCAGCACGTCGTGTTTTTGTTTCTCCAAAGCTTACGTGAACAAGGGGAGGAGGAGGAGGACGGAAAGCAGGGTTGAGGATGGGGGAAGGTATGGAGATAGAGCAGTGGGCCTATCTCGCAGGCGGGAGCGGCTGGTTTCCAAGGAGATGTGTGTGCGTGATGAGAGTGTATGAGACAGGCTTTGCTTGGGTGCACACTTGGAAGGAAGAGTCCCTCTTCATCACTCCCTGCTTTGCCTCTCTCTCCCCCTCCTTACCTCAGTTCCCAGGTCATCATTTATCCTGAGCACGGCTAAACCGTTCCCATGAGGTCCACCTGCACTTGAGGACGTACTGCATTCATCTTACACCTCCATTCAGCATATGAACCCGTGTTAAATTCCACCGGAGCATTGCCTTATTATTACGTACATAACTGCTAATGCGTCTCCCTATGATGACATGCGACACAACACGCCATATATTTAACCCTCATGTTCTGTTTGGGAGGCCTAGAGGCCGATTTAATAGCGTGAAAATTATACTTCATATTAAAGGATCGGGCTGATACTTCTTGACTTTTCCCAATCTTCTGAAAATTGATTATGAACACAACTTTAACTTACGCTTCAAAAATTCTCTTCTGAAAAATGTTGCATCATTTCTGTTTGGGTCTCACAGACCCAAGATATAAAACAAGATTAAATGTAATGGATTTTCACATGCTCAATTCTCTGACAAAACTGTACAAATAAACTCCTGCCATTTGTTCTGGATATATATAGTAGTATTATATATAATATATATGAGAGTAATATATATATATATATATAGTATTATATATATTCGTTATTATACATTTTAATTAATAATAGTCACAAATCTAAAAGTGCATGTCTACTTTATGATAAAACAGATGGTTAAAGCTTCAAAATTATCTGCTGACTGGGTTTTTGATTAGATTAGAGGAGCATATTAAAATAATTCTGAAAGGTTCATTTGAAATAACTATTATTCGTTTGGTAGACATCACTAATCGTCAGGATTTTTTTAAGTTGCACGGCGTCTTATGCTTATTGCTTTCTTCAAAGGAGTCATGACGATGTTGCTAACAAGAACATTATTGGTGTTCTTTGCTGTAATGCAGATGTGTTTTTATTAGCGGGTTTAATTTAAAAAAACACCTTATTTTCGCCCTCTATCAGTATTGTTTCTCCTCTATGCCCGCCGCCTTTCTGAAACGGCATCGATTTTATTAACAAACTCATACGTTCAGTGAAAAGCAAGGTTGGCGGTTATGGCCGCGATCCAGTGGCTTGTGAGGTTGGGCGCGAATACCTAACTGCAAGCGGGTAGGACGGAACTTTGGCCGGGCGGAGCCCTCACCAATCGTGATGCTGGCCCTGTCAGGATGCGGAGCGATTCTCAAAACTGAAAGACCCATTATAACAAGGCATTTCGTTACTCCGTGGGGGGGGAAAAAAAAAAAAAACTTAAATTATGATGTTATAATGAGTTATACTGTCTTTTTACACGTTGCATCGTGCCGCTAAACATAAAACCATGACTGGCAGTTTGTGATCGGAGGAAATGACAACCAGACAAGCGCCTGGAAGGCGTGCTTCCTGCCCAAAAACTCGCTGTTAATATATTAAAATATAACTCTTGTAAAGATATAAAAAACGAGTACTACAGCTTGAGTCAGAGACAGGGCCGGCATTGGGTAGTGCTACTCTCCCGGATCAGAACGGACAAGAAGGGGACAGGTCCTCCATAAATTGCTGCACCATCTGAATATTTGGGTTGAATGTATCTGGAACAGTGTTGGTAAAATACAAGCTATAGACCACGTGATTTCTAGCCGTGTGCGCATTTTTGGAAGGCCAAACAAAGTAAGTTAGTTTCGCTTTCACAACGAAACACAGCTTCACACACAGCAGGCTTGAGATCGGCGGGTGGCCTACATGAGCGAGTCCGGGGGTCTTGCTGAGGACGCTGGAGGGTTAGATAGTAGCAGAGGCGGTTGGCTTGAGACGCGCTGCCGGCTATTTCGACAAGGAGCGTCCGTAGGACATGTGACGACTGCCGGGCTGGCTATCCGCTTCATCCACGGGTGACAGCGATCCGCGATCCACAAGCAAAAAGTTTATGTTTTCCTCAGCGACCAGCCGTATCACTCCAGGGCATGCCGAGCGGATATCAGTCCTCTATTTGGAAGACCAAACAAAGTAGTTTGTTCGCTTTCACACCGAATCACACAGTGCCTTCACGACATGGGGGCAACAACAATACTACAGCGAGAATAAAAAAGTTACGCCTTCTTTCTTTGTGTGAACATTTGGGTGCATTATGCTAATATTTCTACATAGTGATGTAGATATGTGGGGGGGGCGTGTTAGAACGAGCCGTTTTAAGGGGGTGTGGCTGACTCTTAACTTTTATAAAGAATATCACTTTGGATTTGAGACTTTAGTCTTTGCAACTTTAGCGATCTTCTTTATGGCACCAAGATCGTGTAACCGGTGCAAGAGAAAGGTGGAAAAATGTTTTAATCGCATCATTACCCTTGATTGAAAATACAGTAAAAACAGTAATATTGAGAAATATTATTAAAATTAAAACAACAGTCTTTTATTTTATTTTAAAATGTAATTTATTCTTGTGAAAGCAAAGCTGAATTTTCAGAAGTCTTCAGTGTCACATGATCCTTCAGAAATAATTCTAATATGCTAGTTATTCTAATATGCTAATATGCTCAAGAAACATTTCTTATAATTTCTTATTATAATTTTTTTAAATGGCTGTTTTGTTGAATATTTTTTGAAAACCATGATATTTGATATTTTTAGGCATCTTAGATCAAAAAGTTCAAAAGAACAACATTTTGTTGTTTGTAACATACATTAAAAATTTACCCTCACGATCAATGTCTTTCTGAAAAAGCAAAAGAAAAAACAAATCTTACTGACCCTTAAACTTTTTAACAGTATTGTAAATCACGTGGTCTTTGTAATCCCATACATAAAAAACCATAAAGGATAATCTGGAAAAGAACAGGGCTAATAAAGTCATGCCTTTTTTTAACTGTGTATTTCAATGTAAAATTGGAGCAGTGAATCACATTCTCATGCTTAAACATATGACTGTACCATCAGCCTTTGGCATTTAAACTGTAATTATGTGGTAAGAATTATGATCTTAAGCGGACCATCAAATCCAAGTCACACTTTATTTCACAGCTTTTCCAGGAAGTCTCGATCAGTGCTGCTTGGCACACAAGAGTATATACACAGCAAAAAGCACACAATATTGACTCACAGAGCTGTAGTTGAACTCCCCAAGAGCGTTTAACACACCTGGCTGCTGGGCATGTAAGGAGGCTGAAGACAAAGGTAGTGTGACTTGACCGACTACTGAAAACACGAACACAAACTTACACTCTTAATGTTGCACTCATGGCTATTCAATAATAAGCACTGGTACACCTGTACAGTTTTCTTTCTCAGTGCAAACAACTCTCTTCTGATGCTTTACCATTAAATTTATAAGCATCTAAACTATCAAAAGTAATAGTTCACGCAAAAATTAATGACTTCCAAACATGTATGACTTTCTTTATGGAACATAAAAAAGAAGATATTTTGAGAAATGTTTTTTTTTTGTGCAAATCAATAAAAGTCCATAGGGTCTAAAGAAAGCTGCAAAGAAATTTTCAATTTATGGACAAAAGCAAAATTGTTTTTCCATGATATCTTTTTAGCTAAAAAATTACTTGAGGGTGAGTAAATCATGACAGAATTTGAATTTTTTTGGTGAACTATCATTTCAAACATAAGTCCAATAATCACAAAGAGGCCCAAAATCTCTCAAGAACAATAAGTCAACGTGTATAAAGGAAAATATATTTAAAGTCAATCTGAATTGGTTTCGCAACCCTTTTTATCTTCATAATTCAACACATTCTGATCTAGAAAGACTATTTGATGAGGGGTAAAATGTGATTTTATCAATTGAGAATTAATTGGATTGTGATAAGTAGGTATTTCATACCAGAATGGAGGCAGACCGAATGAGAGTTTGCTAAAAATGTGTCTACATACCTTTTTGGCTATTGGCTATTTTAACAATTATCAAATAGGTTGCATGGCCTGATGTCATCACAACAGGAAAGCCTTTTTCCATTAAGAGTAAGTAATGATATTTTAATTCAAGATTACAAAGGCCAACATTTTTTCGATGAAATAAGAGCAGAAATGTGAAAGTAAAAAGGGTCAATGTTGGTTACATGTTGATTTTAAATAACATCAACAGGCAAAGCAAAGCCATCATGCTTGAAGTGATGTAGAGAGAAGAGGGCTGTAGAGCAGCACACTCTTGAAGGTTATATTCAGAGAGCAGTCATGTAGTCTTGTCCAGCAGAAAGCCTCATTATTACCTTCCTCAAAGATTTATGTACAGACAAGCCTAGACCATGACTCGGAGTGATAGGTTTCTACGTAGACGGATCAATCCCTCGTTGATATTAAGCAAATAATTCATGAGAATCTTTTTGAGATTTAAAGTGGATCAAAAATGGCTGTGGGTATCTGTGCACTGGGTGACAGTGACATACACTTCAATTAAATTAATACTGAAAAGTCAATCACTTGGATTTGTGTAATCTGCCATGGCCACATCTATTGGACTGCGCCCATCCCTTTCAATTAAAGATGAGGATCTTCCCATCACACTGCAGTCATGTCACCTCTCTGCGTTCCCTGGGGCAGGAGATTAATCAAAGTTTGAAAAGACATTATGAAGTACATTATTTCGCTCCCAGTCAAGCAGTGTCAGGGCTGCCAAAACCAAAACGGCATGGAATTAAAATGAATCCGTCCAGAGGACAAAGGCAAGGAAAGAGAGGGAAGATAAGGAGGAAAACGAGGAAAACAGAGGAAGAGGATAAGCAAAAGGAAGAAGCCATCACCATGTTTTGGGCGTATATGATGTACATTTGAATAACAGGGTATGTTTAACTCACGAAAGGGGAAAAAAAAAAAAAAAAGGGTGGGGGGGGGGAAAAAAAAAAAAGAAAAAAAAAAAAAAAAAAAGAAAAAAAAAAGAAAAAAAAAGGAAAAGAAAAAAAAAAAAAAAAAAAAAAAAAAAAAAAAAAAAAAAAAAAAAAAAAAAAAAAAAAAAAAAAAAAAAAAAAAAAAAAAGGGGGGAAAAAAAAAAAAAAAAAAAAAAAAAAAAAAAAAAAAAAAAAAAAAAAAAGGGAAAAAAAAAAAAAAAAAAAAAAAAAAAAAGGGAAAAAAAAAACGGGTGGTGTGTTGAGCTCACTGTACTGGTAAGGCTGGAGGCTTCTTGTTTGAATTGACTTTGATTTCCCCTCAAAAAGCCTTTTAAAGCTGCTTTGTGTGTGAGGTGAGACAACAGTCTGTTCAGAGCATCTTGACTGACATAACAGACGGGCTGATTACAGCTTTATGCGTGAATACACTGCACCCCAAAATATATATATTTTCATAATTTTAAGGCTTCTAGATTCAATGACACTAACAGCATTAGCCAATTATTCTATTCCGTGTCAACAGCTTGCAATACTGAGACATTTATACTCCACAGAATAGAGTGCTTTCATTGAACTGCAATATAAGGTAATCAATATGATTGCCTATCTTATTTTGAATTGACAAGTGAGTAATTAGACAATTTAGCCCTGATCTATTGGTTATATGACAGCTGCAATCATCATGCTGCCTATGTAAAAGACCCGATTTGCAAAAAAATCATTTAAACAGTTAGGACTGAACTAAATAGGCTGTAGTATAAAAATAAATTCTGGTGACAGACTAAGGTTAGTAGTGCTTCCAATGTGTCACATTAAATAATCCTCAGTTTAATCATCAGTTAGATAGGATAGAATGAACACAAGCGTATAGGCTTGTGTTAAAAATAAAGGTTCTTTATTGCCATCAGTGGTTCCACAAAGATCCTTTACCATCCATGGAACCTTTTCATTCCACAAAAGGTTCTTTACAGTGGAAAAAGGTTCTTTAGATTATTAAAATATTCTTCACACAAAGAAAAAAACATGGTTCTTTTAAGAACTGGTCAACAAGGTTCTTTGGGGAACCAAAACCGGTTCTTCTGTGGCATCGCTGTGAAAACCCCCTTTTCCAGAAAAGCACGTCTACTAGAATCTAGACAGACAGACAGACAGACAGACAGACAACGACAGTCGATAGCTAATCGATAGATAGATGATAGATAAACGCTTAATAATAGTAGAGCTAGATGATAGATAGATAGATAGGAAAGCACATAAGTTGGACCCCTTGGATAAATCTCTTACCTTCTAGACAGCAGGTTCTCCACAGTCCGGAGTGGGTCATGACTTCCTCATTCTTCCTGCTCGTCTCGTTCTCGTTATTACTTTTGACCCGGCACACTCCTCGTGAGTACAGCCAGTAGTCCGTTCCCACAGCGATAGTCATCAGGCTGAACGCGGCGAACGCGCCCACTGTGGTGATGAGCATTTGGACTCCTCTGTCACACATCAACATTTTGCCTCATTTCAGGATGGGGAGTCAAAACAGGGTTCTTAGCGTGTCTCGTAAAACCTCCTAGCCTGCCTGGTGCGCGGACTCCATGCTCCAATCGACTTCAGAAGCCCATACCATTATTATGTGCTGATTTCTGTGGTGTCGAGACTGTTGCAGTCGCTGTTGCTGCTTCTCAAGTTCAGTAAGAAACCTCACAGTGTTTCCATCGCTTAAGCGGAGAGCTATTTGTTTGTCATTCTGAGTTGTGAAAAAACTGTTTTCGAGGAACAGTCTCTCATCAGCACCACAGCATTTTGCAATTGAGGCACCAGGCTAAACGAACGACACGATGTTTCGCCTGTGACTTCACAAGAACATCTTTGTTCCCCGAAAACGGCAATAAACCAGTAATTTTGCACGGAGAGTAAGTATCAAAAATAATGTCCTTTGTTAATCCAGCGGAAAATACCTTCGTTCAACGGATGCATCCGGTATTTTTCTCTAAAACACAAGAGAGGAGTAAAATATCCCACTTCATGATCAGCTTGTGTCTGTCTAAAATTCCCCTTCAGATCTGGCGAATCTAAAGAAAATGTCATTTGATTATATGCGGAGCAGCATGTTATGAAGGCACCTATCAAGAAGTGATCGTTTAAATGAGCATAATCCCAGCACTTGTAATTGCTGTCAACGGTGATGCTGGTCTCCGCAAATGTGTTTTACAGCAATGACAGCTCCCACGTTCCTCGCGAATCCGCTCGTTTGAAACACCGCCCACAGAGGGAGCGGAGCGGAGCGCGCTGGCTGCTCTCCGCGCTGCTGAATGGACGAAGCCTCTCGTCTAATCTCGGAGTTTCTCCACGCACAGCGCCCCTGGCTCAACCAATGTGCTACTTACGGCCTTCATATGCAAAGATATGGGCAAGAAGCGATGCATGAAAAATCGGACCCTGGAGAACAGGAACGTCGACATTTTCGATGATTTCCTCCATGGAGACCTTCACATGGGCAATTCCGGAGAGTTTTATGCATCACTAAATTCATAGGGATATGTTGATGACAGTACAATCAAAAGTTGCGCGATTAGGTTTTTGAATTGGGGAACCACAAAAAAATGTCTTTTTCAGATTCTAAAAAATGATCCTGGATCTACAGCGCAAAATGTAACAACTAGCGAATTAATCTTTTCTCGGTTCTTTTTAGTGAATAAGTAAACATGCTTGACCAACATGCTCCAATTCTCAGAGACATTACACTTATGTGCCGATTCTTTTTAGTAAATCAACCACAAACGCTGAATTTAATCGGTGACTGACTCACTTGACTACGGTGGCCGAGAAGTGCTAAACAAAATAACAAATTACAAAAGCAAATGCAAGTCTAAAAAACCAAATAACAATTCAGAAAACACAACAGCAATTCAGAAAACATTAGAAGTCCTGAGAAGAACAGCAGAGTCCTGGTAGAAAGAACCCTTTCGATTGCCGAACTTTTTTTCCCTCCCTTTTCAAATCTCGTATTAGCAATGGATTCTATTTACACTAAGTGAAAATAGCAGTATTTTTAGCAATATGCTATTTACACTAAGTGCAAATACCTATTTACACTATGTTAAAATAGCAGGATTTCTACTATCAAGTATACTACTTGTTGCAAATAGTGTCAATTATCTGCACTTCAGTATTGTAGTACATTATAAAACAGTATGCAATAATAATGTATTGAGTGTAAATTATGATTTTAATTTAAATTATTAAATGGATGCCACCTTATTGGTACAATAAAGCCCTCCCTACACCTACCCTAACCCTACCCGATACTTTATTTTCAACTTTTTGATTATTTCCTTAATTTTTATTGAAAATAAATGCCTTTACGATGTGATACGAGATTTGAAAAGGGAGGGAAAAAAAGTTCGGCAAAAGGCGGGATCTTACCTGGGTCGATCGCATCAAAAAAGTCAGTCATGTGCTTATCCATCTGCGCTACTGGAGCTGATGATTTACAACCACTTTTTAACTAAATGTAAATATACACGCCGTATTTTTTATTCCATAGTAAGGGCAATTCATACAATACATTTAAACTGAGCTACTTTAATACCATCTCCGAACTTTCTACCACGACTCTGCTGTTCTTCGGCTGGTTCTTCCTGTATACGTTGATTGACAGATGTCTCGTCCAGTCAGCGGTGAGTAATCCCAAACCAATGGTGCTGTCTCAAACTATACCTACCTCTTCCGGTTTGTCTGATTTGTCATTGTGTTTTCTGACTTGTTCATTTGTTTTCGGATTTGTCTTTGTGTTTTCTGACTTGTTATAATGTTTTCTGAATTGTTGTTGTGCTTTCTGAATTTTTATTTAGTTTTTTAGACTTGCATTTGCGTTTGTAATTTGTTATTTTGTTTTCAGAATTGTGATTTGTTTTGCACTTCACGGCCACCGTAATTTACCCATCAATTATCCAAAATCTGTTGCCGTGGGTATTAGGCCGTGAGACTTAGGGTACGTTTACAGGACAATGATTGTACTAAAAACTGAAAAGTTTTTCCTTTGCGTTTTTGAAAAGTTTTGCAAACAAATGAAAAGGCTGTCAAAATGATACCGTTCACATGAATTGGCTAAAACGACTAAAAAAACATTGTAGGCTGCATGCCAGACCAGTAGTTGGCGATGTCACATTAAACACTACGCACCTTTACAAAGAGACGATAATGGTATCATTTTTAAAAACTTGCACTTTTTTTCACAACCATTTTCAAAAGACTGTGTTTTCAGGCCCCCAAAACGCAGTTGTCATGATGGCCAAAACACATAAACATTTTCTGTTTTAGTTGCAACGTGTCTGAATCCCCATAGCCAGCTTTGTTCATACTTACTTTTAAAAAACAATTTTTTTTTTTTTTTTTTTTTTTTCTCCCTCAAATGTAGTAAATGAGTCGTTAAGAAAGATAAATCATTAAAGGGGTCCTATTATGCTCTTTTACAAAGTCTTGATTTTGTTTTGGGGGTGTACTAGAACATGCTCTCCTGCTTGGTGGTTCGAAAAATGCATTATTTTTTACATAATTTACATTTTTACATTTTCTCCCCATCCTGGCACAAACGGCTCGATAGTTCCGGCTTTGATGAAGGTCCGCGGGGGGGGGGGGCTTCCGAAAAACAAAATGTGTTGTGATTGGTTAGCTGTCCCAGTGTGTTGTGATTGGCGAACAGCCTAGACAGTGTTTCAGTATTGCCACGCCCCTTGCGCCGTCTTTCAACAAAAACTTTTTGGCGAATCCGCGGTCACACACCGGACGAGAAGCGCCGCTTTGCGCCACGTCTTTAAAATTCGAATACTTTATTTTCTATGAGTGTAGGCACATCGGCGGTGCCGTTCGGCGTCTGTCCGCGGCACCCAGCTACGTCGTGTTATATTTGTAAGAATTGTTCTAGACCAGCGGTTCTCAATCCCAGTCCTCGCCTACCCCCGCTCTGCATGTTTTGCACGTCTCTCTTTAACACACCTGATTCAGATCATCTTGTTAGAAGTGAGCTCCGTGCATGAACTGTGTTCCGATTGACATGCTCCCTACACAGTGTCCATTGCTCCCTACTCCCTGAGCAGGGGAAATCCGTTGAAGTTTACTTCACTTCGGAATATTCATTTATAGATTTGCGCTGCACCACTGCTTGCAGCTTCTTCACACACAAATGAAACTTACTAGAGAAGCGTGAAGTGGGACATAATATAATGTTGCCTCTGTAAATAAATACAATTTAATTTCACGTCTCGCACACTTAAATGCCCTTTGTATGGAACATATAAGCTCCCTTCAAACTGGTGTCCACTTCGCAGGGCACTTACAGTCAAATATAACTAATGTATGAAGCAATAAGAGAAACATACAAAATGTGCAGAGCGGGGGTATGCGAGGACTGGAATTGAGAACCGCTGTTCTAGACATGCCGAAAATTTGAGGCTACAGCACAGCAGCTCTTCTTCTTCGTCGTCTCGTCTCATGCACTCACTCACAAGTGTTCTAACCACAACCTCGCCCTCCCCACCCCCTAACCATTCGAATTTCTGTAGGCGGGAGTTATTTTTAATGAAATTCTAATGAGCCGCTTTGTGATATCACAAAGCCCGGAAAACAAACGCTGTAGTCCAAACGAGCCGTTCGTTGTAGTTCTTGAAAAGGGATTTAAAAAAAACGAAATATTTCCCTTTGGAGTGGACTTTGAGATTTGTAACTTTCTAGATCTTTTTTATGCCCAAACATACACACTACACACTGACTAAAATTAAAAAAGTGAAAAAGCATAATAGGACCCCTTTAAGAAGAATCTGAATTGGACCCATTTCGTATTGGTCCAATGAGTATTTTATTTTCAAGGAGGTGATTAATATTCATCATTTTGATTGACTAATAAACTTGCTGCAGATTTGTTATATATTTGCTGACAATTATGCTCACACAGATGATGTCTCCCTGATATCAACAGGCTTTAATTAACAACGTATTATAATCTCTCAGATCACCAACACTACAACAGTCAATTTACTAAATCTACAAAACAAATCACGGAATGTCATTATCAGAGTACAACCATTATAATAATTTATATGTGAATGGATTCATGAATGCTTCATGCAGTGAAATCTTAAAGCTGATTGGCTTGAACAGTTTATCTTTGACCATGATTGGTCCACGATATATCCTGATTGTATATATTTATTTGGAAGCAGGGGAATTTAGGCCTCCGTTATGCCTTTTCGGCAATATTGTATATGGAAATAAAAGACATTTTATCATTTATATCATTTGAATATCCATTCTGATTGGCTATCCACTCTAATATTTGTGCAATGATTAAAACCATCCTGGGCTACCTACTGCCTAAAAGAAAATCAATATTCATATATTTTGTACAAAACATATTGCAGATGAGTCATGTGTTCCATGGACAATAGAGTGCAGCACAGATGCTGTATTTTTGTAGGCCAAAACCTGGAAACGAATTAGCATTTTAGCAGTTCTGGTTCCAACGGTCTGAGGTCAATGTGTTTTCAAAGGATTTTAGCCTGAAATAAAGCCTAGGATTAATACAAGCTCAAGATATTTTCATGTTTTATTCTAAGACATAAAATACATAAGAAACACTCCTTTGTGATTATAGCTTAATTTGTCTTTAAAAAAGTGTTTTTTAACAAGTGTCTAAAAGAGACCATAGTGTTTTTTGGGGGATATTAAACATCATGATGCCAAACAGGAAAACTCATCCACACTTCACAGCCTCTTTGTGTTTGTAATTGCACTCCTGGAAAGTTTTCTAGCTCAAACTATGAGGAATTTTTTTTTTTTAAATAAAGACTGAAAGAGTTTCCAGAAGCTTAGTGATGGTAGCTCTGAAGTCATACGACTGTGGTATAGTTAGTTTATAGACTATGTTTAGCCTCTGACAACTCTATTTGGGCTTCAAAATTCACAAAATTGTTCACATGTGAAGAATATCATAATGAACAAAACGCATAAGGATCATAAACTTTTGTTGGTCACAGAGCTTATTTTCTGAAATAATCTGAAAGCCAATGGAAAAATCTTTTTTTTGTCGAGGAAACCAGCATGATGGAAACTTCCATGTTGGCTTTCAAAAGTATGTGATCACTGCAGTGTGCTATTAGCCTAAAAGGTTGGCCTAATCCTACTGTAGCAAAAATAAGCAAGGCCAATGCTTAAGTGAAGTTAAGGTCAGGACCCATTTTTTGCACATTATTTTAAGTTGTGAAATAAATGAGCAGATGAGAAACGCATGTGTCACACCTAATGTGACACATCACCTCCTGCACTGTGTGAAGATCAGATCAAAGTCTTCCTCCCACTACAGCTCACAGTGTTACATGCTTTCTCACAGAACCTCCCTTCGTTTAACATGACATATCCATCTTCACTACCCCTAAATATAGCCTGGAAATGACATTTCTGTTTTAGTTTTTTGTTATCGTTCACTTGGTCCTTACAATGCATGCAAAATACGCTAGTGTGATTCCTGCCCTTTTCATCAAGACGATGAACAAGCGGGAAGCACCTTTATCCCTCAGCCTGCTTTTCCTGCTTTCCTCCGACGGAGCCAGCGTAAGCATTGAGGATGAAGTTATCCTATGAATAATGCTTTCTAATTCAAATGCTCAGCTACGAATCTCTAGAAAGATAATGACAGATGGTACAAATCGAAAGAGTGTCGTCTAAATCGTTGCCGTGATGCAAGACTTGGTTTCTTTCCCACTGACACAGCTATTGTGCTGTTCATATCATATTCAAATCAATAATACAATTCTAAAATCAATGTAAATGACATTCTAGTAAAAAAAGGTAATAATGTTTTTAAGCTATCCAATAAACAACCAAGAGTGTGAACTCCACCCGAAGAACACTGCAATAACAAGACATCAAGCTTTTGAGATGAATCCATTTATTCACCATGTGCCATTTCCTGTGAAGTGATTACGATAACCCCTCTGTTCACATCCCTCTTTAACCTCTCATTCACAGTGGTTCCCCACAGAGGCACTGGGCTTGATTGATCTGGCACTGTATGAATGCCCGTGAATGAGCTCCAGATTGTCTTTAAATGGGGATGTGGGGTTTTATGTTAGAGGGACCAGTGCCATGAAGGTCAGTTCACATAGCTGTGTCATTTGCTGATGGAGCTGGAATGCAGTGAGATCGCTCAGCTTTAAGGGTGACAGAGAAGCACAAGGATTCTGTTCCTTCTGCAGTAAAGCTAATGGCCGAAATAAAGAATTCTCAAAGAAACTGACAGCAGAGAAATTCAGTGTATTATGGGCAAACATCGATTTCCCCACATGCACACTTTGACTTTTGGCAGATTTCCTTATTTTTGCCTTCACTAAATAAAAAGCTGTAAATTATTTTCGGAGTATGTTTTACAAGAAAACACTATTTCAGTCTTTCTACTTCAAAATTTTGTATTT
Organism: Sinocyclocheilus anophthalmus; assembly: GCA_018155175.1. Classification (NCBI taxonomy): domain Eukaryota; kingdom Metazoa; phylum Chordata; class Actinopteri; order Cypriniformes; family Cyprinidae; genus Sinocyclocheilus; species Sinocyclocheilus anophthalmus. The sequence goes on from JADLZN010001948.1 coordinate 153,908, forward strand.
AATTCAACGTATTACTTTCTGTTTCTTTGTAATTATTTGTTAAAATTTACTAGCAATTTTTAGCAATTTTTGAGTAAAAACTATTTTTTTCCAGTGTTGTATATATATATATATATATTTTTTTTTTTGGGGGTCCCGCCACACACACACACACACACACGTTATGTGATTACGCCCAAAAAGAACAGCTAAAATTTTCTTAACATCAATTATAATAAAATAATAAACCATTATTTGATTAAAATATCTTTTAAAATGATTAATTAATTTATTAATATAAACAAACACGCTGTGTGGTTTCTGAATTATTTAGCTATTGTTTTTCATTGTAAAGGCAATCTGAGGCAAACTGTACAAGTTATTGTGTCACTCGCAGCATGATTAAAGCCTTCGTCTATGTAAAATGCCACCTCAAAAAAATTAATATCCATTGTGATTGTGTTTCTGACAGTAGCGAGACTCTCATATTGTGGTTTTAATACTCCTTTCTCCCTCGTTCTTGAGAATACAATCATAATTCTGCTCTACGTTTGAGGAATAGCAGCTCTCTTTGCAGATATTTGTCACATTCCCCATTATATCAGCATTTCATTACCGTTCATTAAAATTCTCCTTTCAACCCTTTCTTATGGGATTGCAAACTAAATGCATTTTAATTTGCAGTGGCAGACCCAAATGCCTTTGAATGTCAAAGACTTCGGCTTCAGCATGCATACTAAGTCGCGTCTAACAGTAATCACAGTCAGCTAACACGACGGCGAGTCCTAGTGCAAGACAGTCACTGTGGACAAAACACCCAATCTGGACGGCAAGGACAACAAGAGTTTCCATGCTGTCAGAACAGGTGGCAACAACACCTGCTTCCAAACTTTTTCGTAATTTGTCACATTTAGCAGCTACGTAGAAATAAGTTCTGATGCATTCAAAGGCAGGTTGTACTATAAGGGGGAAATAATAAAGAACGAACAAGAGACAAGCCCATGCAGCAACCCGTGCCGTCCAAGGCATACGCAGAACGAATAGAGTAGGCTACGACGACTTCTCCATTAGACCTTGCCTATGATTTTGGGCATTGTTCCACAGCATCTAATGCCATTAGACAGGAAAAGAAAACCTTACAAACAGTTAAGCTGACAGAATCTGAATGAAAGTGAATGAATAAAAGATAAATATCCGCATGAACGGATAGACACAGAGGGCAAAGCCGGCAGCCCCTCTCATCATAAAGTCTGTGTTGGAGAGGCAGCCCTTGCTGACTGTCTTATCTTATTGAGAGTCTCATTAGCATAGAAATTACTTCAGGCAGAGGCAAAAAAGCAGGACCCAGCACAGGTAACTCTCAACTCTCTCTTTCCATTAGTATGGAGAGAAACAGAAGATGTGAGGGGAGGAAAAGTTGAGTAAAAAGACAAAAATTAAGACTGGCTGAGGGCAGCGAGAAGGAGCGGAGGGAAGGGGAAAAGGAACAGAAAAGCGAAATACAATGTCTTTTGGATAACCAAGCTATTCCTGCTCTCTTTTGATGTTTTTTTTTCAGGCCTGCATAAAGTCTGCAGCCAGCGATTAGTTTTGTGGAGCCCAGTCTCATGAAAATGCGTATAAATAGTACGCCAAATAAAAACGAAAACACGTTGTATTGATATGCAAAAATTGACTTTGGCGTGCATATGATACGCATGTGTTTAGCGTGCATATAATACGCAGTTTTCGCGTGCATATGATACGAAATATGTTGGCGTGCATATGATAGCAGGTTTCACATACATATGATACACATCTACCCCACAACCCTAAACCTACGCATCACGTAGCATATACACGCCAAAGTCCATTTTTGCGTATCAGTACCACGAGTTTTCGTTTTTATTTGGTGTACTATTTATATGCACTTTCATGAGATCGGGTTGTTCTGTGCCAGTAGTTCTAAGGGAGAAGTTCCACAGAAAGATAACGATAACACGTCAAAATAATTGTAAAGTCAGCACAAAATTTTAAACCAAAAAAAGTTATTTCCCTGTTGTGCACACAACTTTGGTATGTTTTTAGTAGATAACAGAAAACACCTTTTGTTGTTTGTTTGCTGTTGCGTGCTATGTTTTTTTCTTCCTTTTATTGGTTTCTGTCTTTTGTTTTATGCTTGTTTATATTTTATTTTTATGTACAGCACTGGTTCACTTTTGGCGGTTGAAGTGCTTATACATAAAATTAGTATATTTCATTTAATTTTACAGTAAAATACCGTTAAATGTAGTTTTTGTAAGTGAAAAAGAAAAGAATAATTCATCTTATAATTTACAGTGAAAAACTAAATTGGCATTCCCAGGATTCCCTGTGGGATTTATATTTGATGGTTGTTCATTAAAATGTTACATTTATGTAACATCTTATGTTGTAAAATTAATGATTGTTGCATTATTTTAGTGTCAAGTGAGTTACCACGATGGTGTTTTGCATTTGTGTGCATGACACTATGTGCACTGTGTGTGTTTGTAATGTACTTGGTCGCTTTGATTAGTGATGGTTTTTGGTGGTTGTCAGTGTATTATAATGGTTCAAAAAGACTTTTAACTATAAAGTTTTTACTGGAAATTTAAGTGCTACTGTATTTTTTATGGTAAACCACAGCTGCCAGGTTTTTTTTTTTGCCATAAATTTCCGATTTTTTTAGTTTATGCATTCTGTCCATATGTCCATTTTTTCTTTTAATTTTATTTAGTGGTTTTGCATGTCACAACATTTCAGCAATAATTTTGCCCCTTCTGTGAATGAGATCTAGAACAGCCTCTTTCAAAGATGTAAATATTTGTTGTCACCACCAATGCATTTTGTGACATGGTGTTGCATTTTATCCACGAAAGGTGTTTTCTGAAATGACAATTTTATTCAAACATAAATGGATTAATAGTTGGCATCTCATTTCTATTACTTTCTAAATTCCCTATAGGCAGTGAACCCATGACTGTGGCATTGCTAGCATCATGCTAGTTTATCAAAATTAGTTTTTGGAGTGCTGAATTTTCAATTGATGGAATGCAACTAGTTTGTTTTTTTCTTGTCACGTAATTCATTCAGCCAATAAAATTAGTCATACTACACATGGCACCCTGTACATCTGAGGCTGATTTTGGTGATGAACACCTTCTTAACCTAGAGTTTATGAAGACTCCATGCTATTACCAGGCAGGCCAGTCCATATCCGGTTTGACAGAGAAATGGGTAGAGTGAAGCTCGGTTTAAAGCAAACGCTCTACAGAGGCACTTTGAAGATCTCCACCGAGAACAGCAGTACCCATTCCAATTAGTGCCCCAAAATGGACTCTGTAATGAACATAAACAAACCAGTTTAAAAAGTGCTGTTAGGTTTAATATTTGCTGTAACGTGATAATTAATAAGGAAAGACAAAAAACTGCTTTGTATTTATCTTGGTAATTATTTTTAGAACCCTGGGGGAAGGTGCCTGTGTCAGAATCCTTCATTAATTCCGCGCTGTGGCTTGTAAAGTAGTTTTAGTCACTGCAGAGTGAGCATGATAAATAAAGCCACAGGTAGCAGTGAGGTAAAGCCCTGCGGATGAGTCTGCGCTCGCTGAAAGCACCGGAATGCAGCCTCTGCTCACCCACACAATCAAAGACCTTCAGAATCGCTTCAGTCTGCGAGCCGCGAGAACAAGGGGGACCGGAGACAAATTTTGTCGCACAGCACTGTGCCGTGTAAACACTTTATGTACGATGTTAAACAGAGCTTCGGTTCAGAAAGACTATAACCTTCATTAAGGTCAAACATCCACAAAACAGAGCTAAATTTGCATTTACATCGAAAAACGCAGTGTTCACACGCAGCTTTAGGACAACAGGCTGCCTCGGTCTTGGGTGGGCTCAACCGAGGCACTGAGCCCACTGCAGTTATGGATATTAACCATGGAGTCTGTCATCATTTGTGAAGTGCATTGACCCTGGACTAAACACACATGCCCTAGTATTGCTCAAATTCATCCTTGTCAACTGCAATGGATGATGTTTCTGAACAGCCTCTGGTGCAGCGGAGCATCACAGGCCAGGCCACAGGAGGACTGCACCACTGTTCATTAGTACTGCAAAAGTGAAGGGGGAGAAAAGCATTGTGTTACGAGAGACAATACAAAGCACTAATGTACCTATTTAATCTAGTATATATATCACATTCTAGTATATACTATATAACATCTAAACAGGCTTCAGGACCCAACCACAATTATTATGTATGCAGTAACAGATTATTTAGCTCAAAACTTGTTTCCAGTGCTCATTCCTTAACCCTCAAAGAGCAAAACACTGACACTGATGATGCAGTTTTTAAGTGTTTATTTTTACATCTTTAAGTGTAAAATATATATGTATAAAAACACTTTAAATGTTTTTAGGAAGTCAATAAAAATAGATGATATATGTATACTTTATTTTGGCTTTGAAAAAGTGAAAGTTCAGTATGTTCCCATCTTTCCACAGTGCACTGAAGATCATTCAGAATATGTCATCTATGATGTATTAAATGGCATCTGTTGTGTGAAAAGCATTCAGGGCCCATGATATCACAATATTCTGTGTTTTATTTATTATTGTATTCATATTAATCCAAGAACTTCAAAGAAAGAAAGAAAGAAACAAACAAAGACAGTTTGCTACTTGCTATTGAGCTGCAAGTGTCATAAAGGCAAATTTTATATATATTTAAAATTTTGGAACACCATCTACTATACCACAACATTACAAGCCTGCAGCTTTCTGCCAAGAGGTCAATCTGTGATGTTTAGATCTTAGTCTTTAGTCAGGTTAGACACCACATTAAATTTAACTTGAAAAGTGTTCAATTTAATTTGAAAATGAGGCTGTGAGGGATAGACTTACAGTCTTTACAATGGCACGCACTATAAAGGTTTTAGATAATGTAATATTCACCAACTTACAATTTTAAAAACTGTTTTCTGGTGTTTTTGTCTACTATTGATTTCTTTTTTCTCAAAGACGTTTTGTCAGCTGAACAATCTGTATATTGTTAAACAACAGTACAATCCATTGAACGCACTGCACTTCTGTCAATTCAGCCAGACTGTAGTCTATTGGACAAATGTCTTTGCACTATGCAAATTTGCAGGCCTCCAAACCTAAAAATTGTTAACTTTGATTCACATTTGATTGGACAAAAGTCTTTGTAGTGCTGTATGAATCAACAATATTTTTGGTCCATTTTTCTGGAAGAGAAAGTCATGACTATTTTAGGCTGTAATTTTAAGTGTGTGTATCTAAAAAGTCACTTTCAGTCAACTTTTATAAGTACACTAGCATACAGATGATGTAAAAGCTATAGAAACAGACATGGACTAAAAGCCACAAATCTAATTTTTCATCTCAATTTTTTTTCATAGTATTGTTGACTCACTAAAGTCCACTGTTCCATGGTGGCAATATTCTTACTTACTTTCTTTTTTGTAATGTGTCCATGTCTCTATACCTATGAATAACCTACAAGAAATACTACTTGGAAATTGCTCAGTTTGATCCAAAACAGTCAGCAATGGTGGATGGCCAATGGCAGATAACAAGTTGTGGGATTTTGCTTTGCTGGGAGATTCAAATAACAAATCCTCACGAAACTGAGACTGATAGAGGAAATCCCCCCGAGGATCTGACGTGAGAGCTGTCAGATTACACACCCTCTCCGAAGCAGAGGAATGTCTGTACGTTTACGACTTGTCAACATGCTTAATTACGAACGCTGCAGTTAGACTACGACTTTTCACTATGCAGCCACCTCTGGATGACTAATGACTACAATGATTTGATGATAATGAAGTGATTTTCACTCCACACAGGGTTATGATGAAAGGGATCATGAAGATAAAAGAGCGAGAGCTGAAAGGATATGTACAGGTAAAAATGTTTCCAAGCATCCCGTGGGAACACACCACGAAGACACCAAAGTCCCAGCATGTCAGGATGAGCAGAGAGAAAGCCCTCACGCCAGTGTGACAAAAGAATATGAAACGTAGGAGGAGGGCAGAGGGGGGCGGTCTGGAGCGAGATGGCAGCAGATAGGAACAGTGATGGTGAGTGACAGGCTCAGACAGAGGGAGGAGAGTTCACGCAGGGATGAAAGGACACTTACATAATCAGAGGCTGGATCATGATCAGGCAGCACTCGTTCTACCTCGCTGCCTCTTCAGCACGAGCTGCTGTCGGAGAACAACTACATAAACATGAAGAACGCCAATTAAATGTGCCGGAAAGTTTATGACTCCTCAGAGAGGAGGAAAAAAGAGAGACAAAGCCAGGCTTCTGCTGGTGTATTCCTTCTGAATAACTTATCTATTCATTCTGTACTCTGGGAAATATTTATAGAATAAGAAGTTTCCTATGAAGTTTTCTATATTTGATGAGTGTTTTCAAAAGCTCAGAGCTATACCACGCTCTCTGAAGATTACCACTGATTGACAAACATGGGTGTGCGAAGGCAAGTAATTACTATTCTCTCGCCGTATCATTTCGGGAGTTATGAACTAGACCCCTATAAAAACACCAGCAATTATCAGTTCCAGGGCTCCCTGTAATTAGCATCCCAGATGTTTCATTACTGATCACAATAGTGGAAAGGATCGTTTCTCTCCTTCTATACCTCACACGAATCCCTTGGGCTTTAAGGGGAGGCGCAGCACAGCGTGCTTGATTCAGATTGTCGAAGCGGCTGAAGTCACTCTGGGTTAAATCTTCTCAGTGGGTCCGTGATGATGCCATATTATTGAGTTTGCTGGAGGAGGGGGCAGTGGAGGGGCAAGAGCCACTGAAACTGAACAGACCGTCCACAAACAGCATCTCTCCGTAAAATACCACTAATATAAGAGCACATCAGCAGGAGAGGAGAACACTTTCATCCATCTTGCACCTATAATGATGCACAGAGAAGCATAGAGATAAAAACCTCCATTCTTACTCAAAAGAATGTCTCTAGCTAAGCTATAAACAACTATATTGAAAACAAGTAGTTAAGATAATCTGAATGTTATCCTAGAGAAAATAGGTAGTTACATACATGGAAAAGTAATAATATTAATGTGCAATATATTGAATAGCTATAGTAAGATGTGATGTGTTCAGACATGCCAACTTATTTTAAAATAAAATCTTTAAACAAGAATAAAACCCTTGTATGTTGAGAAGTTGTGATATTACCTCATTCATGTCAAAACACTTTTACAGGAGTATTTATGAGAGTATACAAAAGATGTGTTTGTTTGTACTCACGCAAGCTTGGGGGAACAGAGTTGAGTGATGGAGTGAGTCATTTATGCTGGAACCACTCCTCCCGAATTCAAAACTAGACTGATCACTGAAAAGAACTGACTCAAATCAATCCTTGTTCTGATTCTAAACAGCAGACAGAACGCCACTGCAGGAAGAGGACGACGCAGTTTGTTCGGACGTTCCGAGTGAAAGTGAAAAACCGAATTCCTTTCAGGAATGACCCTCCTATGAGACCGTTAAGGAAGGGTTCATGTGATGAGAATTTCAAGGAAGTAATTTTGCCGTTTATAATCAAGTGATCCTGATGGCACATCCTAATGATTCGTTTTGAGCACTGAAGTAGGCAAATTTATTCGACAAGTTCCCTGACTATTGAGCCAAATGAAACCCAATGTGAAATATCCCTTAAATATTTAGACATTTTTATGTTTATTGGTTTTTACCAAATATCAAATGAAGAGACGTAAACATTTTAAATAAATTGGAATTAAAAATGCAAGTCTATTTAAAGCTAAACTTAATATCAAAAACAACATATTTTCATCATTTCAATATTTTAACAGTTGGATCTGCTTAAATAAGAGCATATAAATTTGACAAAAATATATAGAAAATTTAAAAATAACGCCTAACAGTGAAGAGGAAACAAGAGGCCTGATTTTTTAAATGGATGTCAGAGGTGAAGCTTTGGAATAATAAACTGCTTTTATGAGGAAACAGTTGAATCATTTAAAGGGATAGTTCACCCCAAAATGAAAATTCTGTCATTAATTACTCACCCTCATGTTGTTCCAAACCTGAATGAGCTTCTTTCTTCTGATGAACACAAAAGATATTTGATAAATCCGTGAGTTTTCTGACCCTCCAGAGAGAGCAATGTAACTGAAACGCAGTAAGGACATCAGTAAAATAGTCCATGGTGACATCAGGGGTTCAACCGTAGTTTTACGAAGCTGCAAGAAAACTTTTTGTGTGCAAATAAAACAAAAATAATGACTTTATTCAACAATTCTTCTCCTCCAAACCGCGTCTTCCGCCACTATCGAGAGTACCTCTGCACATAACACGCCATGCGCGGATCCGCTTATGTAGAACATGCATGCGCTGAGTCTTGTTTACTCAGAGAAAGAAATCGCATGCGTCATGGTATCTCCATAATGTCAGAATCCGTGATTTGGATGAGAACCATTGTTGAGAAAGCTTAGTTTTGTTTTCTTTGCGCTCAAAAAGTATTCTTGCAGCTTCGTAAAAATACTGTTGATCCTCTGTCACATGGACTATTTTACCGATATCCTTACTACCTTTCTAAGCCTGGGAACATTTCAAGTGCGTTGCTGTCTATGCAGGATCAGTGAGCTCTTGGATTTCATCAAAAATATCTTAATTTGTGTTCCGAAGATGAACAAAAGTATTAAGGGGTTTGGAACGACATGAGGGGGAGTAAATTATGACAAAATGTTCATTTTTGGGTGAACTACCCTTTAATGAATACACAACCTATCATCGTCATCATGTTTACAAGAATCTTCAACATTATTGATTTATTTTTGGACATTTATTTTTGTTTGCTTTTATATTTTGCACAGAGAAAATGCAGTTTTATAATAATCTAATATAATCCTAAAGAAAAATCTAATTTAGAGAATACTGAACTCACGTCTTTATTGCGGTAAAAATTTCATTTAACGCTACCCAGCTACTAATCACTATAGTTTCACTAAGAAGCTACAATATGCTACCACATCCCTACTGAGAAATACAGTTCAAGTAATAGCATTGCTACTTTTAGCAACGCTGCTGCCTATTCACTGTCTCCTGTACAGTGTGGTGTAAATATAAAAAGGTAAATGAACATGCTGTTCCTGGTTTCCATTTTTCATCTACGTGTACTATGTTCATGTGCTCACAGCGAGTGAAGCCCTCCCCTTCCACACCACGTCTGTGACTTTACACAGGACGTGTGGAAGATCCCTGGAGCCTCTATAATAACTCTCCCGGCTTCATTAGCTCCATGCGGGCCTGCATGCTTGTTTTCATTAAAACAGGAGATTGCTTTTTAAATTGTTTTACCTCTATACGACAGGACAGCCGGACCACTTATCACAATTAAAGAAAAGAAAAAATGCATGACTCTCCCTCTCTCTCCACGTCTCTGTAAGCGAGTGCTACCAAATCCAATAAATCCTTCCGTCATGCATTTCTCCTAAACGTTCTCTAAGATCCAATGAATGAAATAAATGCTGGGCCTTTGTCTTTTTTCTTCTCTTCTTCAGAACGAGAGTGTTCTCTGTGGAGGAGAATATCTCTGCGCTTTGGTGTTTGCCATGTGCGAGAGAGCAAATTGTTTTGCAGTTAATTAGGGATCTTCTTTAAAAGCGAGAACAAACAGCACAAGGAGAGAACACTAATTGAGGAAGAACAAAACCAATTCAAATCAATAGCGGCTTTTCTCTATTTGTTTGCTTGCTGCACGGGGAGTTGCTGGGAGAATTGAGGGGCATTTATGGGGTGGGGGAAGTGGGAGGGAAGCCACCGCTGGGATATAATGCATGCTAAAACACACACCATGCACCCGATGCCGCTTTAATTACATCCCATACAAAAAGCGGGAGAAGGGGTGCGTCTGTTGGTCTGTAAATCTCGCTGCAGGGGCCTGCTAGGGTGTCATTAGAGGATGGATAGGGGGCCGTTGCACAAGGCCCGCACACCATGCGCTGTGACGCTTAAAAGAAACGTTGCCTATGGTTGTGCGGTTACATCGTGTTCAACAAGAGAGGCTAGGCTGTGCAGATAATTACATTAGCAACAGCAGCAGATGTGACCAGGTGAGAATGTGACTGGTGTGGACACATTGAGACTGATGGATATTATATCGTATTTAAGAATTGAACACACATGAACATGAGCAAAGTCATAAATACTTTCTAAAAAACTTTCTTTAAAAGGTTTGTAAGATATGGTCAAAAATGAATTCTCTTGCACCAGTTTATTGTTCGTTGGCTACTATAAATATGCCGTTCATGGGTTTATCTCCACCAAAAGTGTAAACATTGAGCATCCCAGACAACATTTTTTGAGAGTTCCAATCAGGTCTGTCAATTTCTGTCCAGCTCAATCAGTAATGAGGGTTTGGGGCATAGCTAGTGTAGAAGGCTGAGCCAGAGGGTGCTTATCTGGTTAAAATGGTTGACGTGCTACATGCTACATGCAACATTTTTGGTTTGGTTAAAGAGATTTGGTTATAGAAGTGCAAGCCAAAATTCAAAGTGTTTGTATTTTTGGGTTTCATTTGAGAACCTGAACGTGTGAAGTTTCTTATCGAGAGGTTAGCTAAACATACGTTTTTGCCACACTTGTTAGCTCTTTACCTCTTAACTGTCAAACCCCAGATAAAATGGTAAGGTATTGTAAGAACAATAAGTGTATGGGTGTGATGAGTGTAAGGGACGTATGCAAAATATGCTTCATTTTTATAAATCCGCTAGTCGACACTTGTAGCATACTTAATTTTAAACCCAAAGTTTCAAAGTTGGGGTGTTGGGGTGTGTTAGTGAGAAAACATGACAGTCACAATCCACCTTATTTTGCAACATGGAAGTTAGCTTTTGGGAGAATGTCAACTTGAGTAAATGTGCCTGATAAACCAATCATCGCCTGATGCAACTGAATCTGCAGAGTTGTGCAACTATCAGTCACTGTTTGTGGATACCATAGGAATGAATGAGAACCAAACGGAATCCTACCTGCAAAATTGTCTGTGACAAAACAGCATTTTTCATTGTAAACTCTAAAAATAGTTCAATCAAAAACTAACGGCAAACATGTAAAAGATTAGCCAATAGACTGTTGATTCATTACACGATGAGCTGTTTTCTTACAAAATCAGTTTATTCAGCGCAGTGAAGCCCCTTCTCCATAAATACCTAAGGTCTCCTTTCCTGCCTATCACATCATTTTACTAACCTTGGAGGCATGCCTTAAAGCGGCTGCTGGTGCTTCTGGTTCACTAGCAACTAAAGGTAAAAATCTAGAAAAATAACAAAGTGTGGTAAATGGTAAAACTATTTCGCTACAAACCATTGTGTTTGTAATTACAATACAATGAAATAACAAGATAAGAAATACCTGATATTTCCAATATCAAGAAGCATAACAGACTGTTTTTGTACAGCTAAAAATAACTGGAATGGGATGCCACTGGAAGCCTTGCACAAACCTTGAATGATTTTTTTCCCATTTATAATAAAACTACTGTAGCTAAATTGCATATACAAAATACAATAGTATTGTAGAGTTATGATAAAACATCTAACAATTAAATTTACAACACCTTCATAAATTAATTTAGAACATAAAAAAGCAAAAACGCACCCAATGCACATTCTTTATTCATAATTTAGTAGAAGTAGAGTTAAAATAAAAATCTTGCCGAGTTTTTTGTAGAAAAGGTACATTGCCATCTCCGACCAAAGTGACTTTAATGCATCTGACGTCGTAATTATGACTTCCCAACTCGTAAATACAAACTTCCCAGGAGGACTTGAATGCAAAATTCGGATCTGTTGTGGATGTGCCGAGCTGATTGCACGAGTAAGTGGGGAGGATGTATGGGAATATCTCTCAAATTGCATGCTGATAAATGACTTGTGGGATGTAGTCATTATGATTCTTATTATTCCATAGCAAGCTTTGCTTTGCTGTCTTGTCTTCGTCCATATGCTCTAGTTTTAGGTTCAGTTAGGTCTTGCACCCCCCCCCCCCCCCCCCCCTCCCCCCCCCCCCTCCGATGGCGATTCTTGTCATGGGGAGATTGTAATTGGATATATATACATAGATATAAACTCTAAAGGGGTGTGAAAAAACAGTAGAGAATAAAAAACGATCAGCACCAGCCGTCCCAGACAATGCTTTTGAGGCACCCCAATGAGAGGTGTCAAAGGCAATAATTGCATTAGCTGTCACAATGAAAAGCACCCCAAAAATGCTCACTCAGCACAGAGCCTCAGAGAAAGCACCAAGATGACATTTTGAGAATGAAACCTTCATATATCATTCCACACAAGATGATCATAAGGATTTGACGGAAGAGGAGAGTTGGGGATTGTTCTTATTCTTGGTATACCGTTTTGTTTGTGCCCAGTCTGGATGCATGGAGTGGGTGCGGAAATCTCTGAAGGATCAAATCATGTGGGAGTCAGCTCAGAGTGACGGCAGGCCAGGGGAATAATTTGCGTCCACAGATTGCCCATGACTCCGGTCGCATGTCCATTCCCAAATGAATTTCGGCGTGATAAGCGGGGAAATTCTTGGCAGATAGCATCTTGTGCTTAGCAAAACACTCACAGGGGCCACAGCGTCTCACATGCCTGCAAATATGGGGTTTGTGTGAGTCATCAAATATTAATACCTCAGTGCAGTGACCCACACACACACAAACACTATGTTGCTCTTTGAATTTGCAGGGCCAATTTAGAGGTGACTCCACATTGAACCCAGTGTTAACAAGAAAATTGTGTATTGTATTTAATAAACTAGATGTGTAATGAGAAATGCAGCTTAAGTGCAAATTAATTATGAACCTTTTAGACAAATTGCCAAACTTTTCTATTTACCTTTTAAATTACAAGAGAGGAAAACTATTTATTGTTTTTTTTTTTAAGCAAAATAAAATCTTTAAAACCACAAAACCAAAGCTATACAGAAAGAAAACTATAAAATATCTCTAGTCTTTCTCAAAATGGTCAGAATCCAAACAAACTTTGATTATAAATACCAGTGTATTATTTTATTTTTTTAAATAACCACCAGAATGAGCTATTTGATGTCCATTAATGATATCTATTCAATTTGATATTCAAAACTGCAAATTGTGATGTTTTCTAGTCCAGGGGGTTTAAACTGTTTGATGCCAAGGACCCCCAAATACGCAAGGGACCCACTTTCTATAATAATATAATATAATAATATGAATGAGAAAAAACAATGAATATTAAATAACATTTAATATATTTTAGATGTATTTCAACATATATTAATAATATTTAATAATATAAGAGGAATAAACACTGAATGTTATGTGAGATTTATTATAATACTATGAAATTATGGTCACATTTTTTTTAAAGGTCCAATTCTCGCTATTAACAAACTGTTAAAGACTTCTGCCTAAAACTCCTATTGTGTTATTAATAGTAGTTTAGGTAGGTGTTAATTTAGGTATTGTGTAGGATTAGGGATGCAGAATATGGTCATGCAGAATATGTGCTTTATAAGTATTAATAAACAGCCAGTATGTGAATAATAGGCATGTTAATAAGCATATAGTTAATAGTGAAAAGTGGTCACTATACTGAAGTGTTACTTAAATTATTAACACAACACTAAATAATTGGATCTTACATGGTCACTGTTTTGAAGCCAGAGTCACAGACTCCCTAGAATCCCCTTGGGGTCCTCAGACCACATTTTAAAGACTTTGTTCTGGTCAACAAACACTCACACACTCACACACACACGCACGCACGCAGGAACTAGACAAAAACAGTTTACATGAATATCTGTATTACAAATAGAACATATTACATATTCTCTCATAAATACATCAATAAGTTATAACTTTAATGGTTTACCTAGCATCTCTTCCAGTATCTATGTGTTTGTGGCTTCGTTCCGAGACCTTGCATCCTTTATCCCTGGAGCTGACCTCGAAGTCATAAACTGTTCGGCTGGCAATTAAGCAGACACTCTGCGCCTTTAAGCTCACAAAATTCTCCCTCTAAATCACCCCACGCTCCACAGTGTCAACTGATATATGCCTTTTATTTCTCTTTTTGATAATTGTCCAATCGATACGCGGCAGCTTAACTTTCTATGGAACAAACGGGTCTCGGGCAGCATTATGGGATAGCACTACCTGGGCAGCCACACGGCGAGTATAAAATGAAGGCTAGTGACACTAAGCCCAATCAAAACAATGCAACTATTCACCTCACAGAGACAGCACCGCTACACACAGCACTAGAGAGGCTAGGATCTGTACAAGAGTAGGCAGAACAGATCAATCCAGCTCCGCTTATTCAGGAGAGAGCCTTTATGGATTTATGTGTATTTGATCTCAAAGTCGTTTTCATTAGAGGTTTGACCAGGGAGCTTTGAGACGCATGAATATGTTTACATACTTAAAAAAAAACAAGATGATGCAGGGGACAAATTACAAGCCATTAATGTGTAGTGATAATAAATCTGAACATGCAAAACCTTAATAACAGTATGCCTTTATATTTTAAACGAATGAGAAGGTAGCTAAGAAATATGTTTTTTTTCCCCTTCAGAAAGTGCTTAGTTACATTATTTACACAGAGTCATCAGTGCACATAGGTGGCAGACTCGAATCACATTGCTATATATGACTGATCTAGACCAAGCCTTCGGAAATGCGAGTATGATTTTTCTGTGATTGAAAACCAGAGTCTTTTCGGCTGAATGATAGATACATGCAAAAGTATTATGCCTAGAGGATAAACAAACTATTGCAATCATGCAAATTAAGCATTTGAAATCACAGGGATGCTGAAGTCCCTTGGAAAATGGCACATTGTGTTTTCTACAAGGTGCATAGATACACAGTTATGTACTATTTGAATTCTGTATTGCAAGACGGTGTCGACTGCGTTTGATCTATCCGGCTGTTTCTAATCCTCATCCTCAAGGATACTGAAATATGAACTAGTAGCTTTACAAATCTCCGCTCTCCCCAAACCCAGTGATATGAATCCTTCCTGAATTACAGCATTATGAATGATAATGACATTTTCACTTTGCAACCATCTTGGCATTTTTTTTTCTTTCTTGTTCCCTCTCCGAATGTCACAATAGTATGGACACTTCAGGGATTCAGCACTTTGCACAGGCTGCACGGAAGTGCCGGCTCAAGTCATGTGTGGGAGGTAATAATATTTTGGTATAATGGGTTTAAGCCAGTGAATTAAACATTAGCTCAGTTCAAATAGAGACCTAACGGGGAGGGGGGGAATAATGAACCGCAAATAAATAATTGAAGGTGCCATTGTTGTTTTTCAAATTGCTCACTCGGGGTTAGTCGTGTTTGTTCCTCGTTTGTTGCATAGGCCACGTTTACCGTCGTATAAACACCAAACACCGAATGCAATCTTGTGAAGCTGGGGGGTTACAGGCTCTCCTGAAAGTGTGAAAGCCATGGAAGAGGGAAACGTTTGACTTGTGGTGAGGCAGACTGCTTGAATTCTGGCCCCTTGGAAACATGTCCGAATACCGCACCGCTATATACTGAGGTGGTCCACCTGAGCCCTTTGGTAAAATCCTGTTACAGTAATATGAGTGAGCTTTCACGACCCTGAGCATACATGTCACACACATACAGGCAGACAGAGAGATACACGACCAGCAGTCTCTAGTGCTCTTGCTCGATTAACCCTGAGCGGGATTGACATACTCCGGGTTAGTGTAGGAGAACCCCAGGAACTCATCTTGGTCCAGATTCATGATAAACAGCTTATCGGTGGGCGTGAGCTCGATGGCCATTTTTGTGAACTCCCGGTCAAAGTTGCAAGTATCTCGGCTGTTTCGCTGGAAAAGAGAAAGAAGAGGGGTGTTAGCTGTATTTAGAACAATATTTATAGCTTAAAGGGATCTTAAAGTGGTAGTTGACCCAAAAAGGTAAATTCTGTCATTTTTTACTCGTCTGCATGTTGTTACAACCCTGTTTGATGTTATGTTTTGTACTGAAACACAATGGAAGACATTTTTGAAGAATCTTAATGCAGCTTTTGCCATATGGCCACATCTGTCAAGCTCCAAAAACACCATAAAAGCAACATTAAAAAGTATCACTCATATCAGAAGTCAATAACAAACACGGAACGTCACTGGTTTTCAGGTGTCTTGTAACAAAAGGATGTTATGATGTCAGACCTCCAAGCCATTTATTGTGTGACTTAAAAATGTTTCTTTTTGGACCGTGACAGCATGGTCATTATGAACTGCCATACAGAGGAAAAAATATATACACTACTGTTCAAAAACTTGGGGTCTGTAAGATTTTTCAATGTTTTTGAAGAAGTCTCTTATGCCCATCAAGGCGGTGTTTATTTGTTCAAAAATACAGTATAAACTGTAACAGTATTTCACAATATTATAATTTAAAATAACCGTTTTCTATTTATCTAACCATTTAAAACAATTTGTTAAAGGGGTCATACGATGTTGCTAAAAAGAACATTATTTGGTGTATTTGGTGTAATGAAATGTGTTTATGCGGTTTAAGGTTCAAAAAACACATTATTTCCACATAATGTACATTATTGATTCTCCTCTATGCCCCACCTTCCTGAAACGCCTCGATTTTTACAAAGCTCAACGTTCTGAAAAGCGAGGTTGTGCTGTGATGGCCGCTATCCGTGTTTTGGCCGAATACCTTAAGCGTGAGATGGAAATGTTACGCCCTTTGCCATATTGTGATGCCTTGTCCGGCTGGAGCGACGACACTAAAACATTAAAACCCATTATAAACTAAAATTTGTTGCATCCAGTGGGGACATAATACGATTTAATGACTTTGCACTGTGTTTTTACGCGTTGCACGCGCACGTAAATAAACCCGCGTGGCAAATCCTTTAAATATGAAATATTTACAGTCTGGGAGTCAGAACAGCGCATTTAGTCTAAATCTACAGGAATCAGGAAACAGTCTCATAAATGTGCACACTATTGAATATTTGGTGGAACTGTCTGGAACGTGTTGTAAATACACTGAACCCTGATTTAGCCGGGTCTCTTGGAGGCCAAAACAAAGTAGTTTCGTTCACAAAGAAAACACGCGTCACAACGGCGGGCTAGAGTGAGCTGAGTGGCGGGCTTGAGGATGGCGCGGCCGGCGGATTCAATGAAGGAGCGTCCGGCGGGCTTGCGGCAACCACATTTGACGATCCCGGCTGGACGCCGCTTTGTCCACGGTGAAAGCCGATCGGCGATCCACAGCGAAAGTTGATGTATTAATAAGCGACCAGCAAAGATAGCTCTAGCATGACGGAAGCGAATCGTCAGCTTTGGAGACCAAAAACCAAAGTGAGTTGGTTCGATCACAAAGCAAGCACACAGGCGGGGGGACATGGCGGCGCAACAAACCTATAGCAAGAATAAAAGTACACCTTCTTTCTTGGCGGTGAAATTTGGCGGCGTCGTTATTGCCAATCTCAGATAGTGACATAGACATGGGGGGGCGGGGGTAGAACGAGCCGTTTAAGGGAGGTGGGTTGACTAACTTTTATAAAGAATATCTCTTTGGATTGAGACTTTAGTCTTTGCAACTTCAAAAATCTTCTTTATGCACCAAGAGCTTTTAACAATCCAAAGAGAAAGGAAAAATTAAAATCGCATCATATGACCCTTTAACTTGTTAATTATCCTGGGAGGCAAAGCGAATTCAGCATCATACTCCAGTCTCAGTCACAGATCCTCAGAAATCATTTAATATACTGAATTTTGGTGCTCAAGAAACATTTCTTTTATTATCAATGTTAAAAAACGAGTTGCGCTATTAATATTTGTTTTTGCTACATTAAATTTTTTTTTTAAAATTAAATTCAGTGATTGTATAGGCACCTTTCCCGGATACAAATCGTTGCAATGCAACTTACAGCAATTAAGTTCTACAATTTTAGTGTAGCTTATCAGTGGGAATGTCAGTAATGTACATATGGCAGAACGAAGTATGGAAAATGCATACAATATAAGATACCATTTACAATATAAATATTTAAATAAATGTATAAATATTTATAGATATATGCATGAAAAATAACAGCATATGGCTTTGGATTAACATGAGGCGAGTAAATAAAGACAGTATGTTAATTTTCGGCTAAACTGTCCCTTACAAATCCACAATTATCCACATTAAATAAGAAGCTGTTGAAAAGTAGACTCAAGGCAAAAGCCCAGCTGTGTTAAAGGCTGAAGAGGAATTATGTGCCAAAGAAGAAGGGATTCCACTTCAGGAGAAGAAGCTATAACACGCAAGCACTTAAAAAGACGCCCAGGCCACTGATGAGACTCATATCTCACTGACAGTCTCCATCCAGAGCTTCTGTGGGAGACGGCTCGCTGCATTGACACACTTGCGCTACCGTTTCTTTTATGAGATGCTAACGCGTAGGCACTGCTGGCCTTTCTCTTTTACTCTATATGCCTCTGTCTCGGTCTCTCTCTGCGAGAGGAGTCTAAATGAAAGGGGCAGACGGTTTGTTAGGCCCACAGGCCTGTTCTTACTGGGAGAATTCCTCTCTGCTGCGCTACTGCTGCGCCCGAGGGAAGAGCCAGCATGGCTCAGAGGACACACACAAACACACACACATTCAAACACACGGAGTGTGAGGACGGCGAGGGAGAGACAGACTAAAAGAAGGAAAGAATAGAGGTAAGGTGGGTCAGAGTTAGCTAGAAAGGGATGGAGGGAATATGACAGAAGGTGTGGAAGAGATGGAGGGGATGGAGAGAGAAAACAGGGAAAAGGAGAGAGGACTGGGCCTTCTCTGGGGCTAGACATTGTTAATGCACTGCTTGGCAATGTAAATCCACAAAGGCAAAGGAAACGCTAGCGTGGGGGGAGGGGTTGCGCTCGATATGCTAAGCATCAGTGGAGCAAGAAAGCTTTGGCGACGCAAATACTGCGTACCAATACACAAATGAACACAGAGCGCTAAGCTATGTTGTTTTGTAGAAATGTGTTTGATATAGGGTGGTGGTATTTCTGAATGAATGCCACATTGCTATGTTCAATAAAGTCAATATGGAAGCCTGTTTCTGCCTCAAGAGTAAAATAAATAAATAAAAATACATAAAAAGTAACGGACTTCCTCAAACAATTTTGTTCTCACAATTGAAACTTTATTTCTCTTGCTTGTGAGTTATTCTCATAATTGCATCTTTACATCTGACCACTGTGACTTTCTTATAATTGTGCATTCATATCTCACAGTTGTGAATTTTTCTCACAAATTCAGCCTTTTATCCCACATTTGTGACGATTTCTTCTAATTGCACCTTCACACCTCACCATTTTGACTTTTTTTCCTTATAATTTCAACTTTATATCTCAAAGTTGTTACCGTTTCTCATAATTGCAACTTCATATCTCACTATTTTGACTATTTCACACATAACTGTGCGTTCATATCTTGCAATTGTGACTGCTTCTCATAACTGCAGTGTTATATTTGACAGTCATAATTGTGACTTCATATCTCACAACTGCCAATCAACTCAGATTTTGTAACAATCGTTACCATTTCTCATAATTGTGCCTTCATATCACACAATTGTGAATACTCCTTGTAATATGGACTTTATATCTCACAATTGTGACTGTTTCTCATAGTTGCAATTTACATCTCACTATTTTGTAAATTTCTCCAGATTGCACCTTCAGATCACACAAATGCTACTATTTCTTGGAATTTTGACTTTATCCACCTTATTTTTCAACGCGGAAGTAAGCCGTTTTCTTTTAATGTGTGAGACTTCCGGTTCATTAGCTGCTGTACGGAAATAACGAGAATAACAACGTGCAGTAAATGGTGAAACTGTGCACTACAAACCAGTGTATTCATAATTAAGATAATAAGACACACCAATTTGCGATATCAAGCAGCAAATCCAGCTGTTTGTGCAGCTAAAAATAGCTGGAAGCAAATGACACCAGAAGCCACACCCATAAATTTCCTTATGGGAAAAACAAGGTGGATATCTCAGAATTTTGGCTACTTCTAGTAATTGCAACTTTATATCTGACAACTACAACTTTATTCGTAAGAATTGCAAGCCCAATAGTATAATTGAGACATGCGAGTAAAATGTATTTCTTTTTTACTCTGAGGAAGAAATGGGATTGCGTATGTCAGCATGACTCTACTTACTTTCTTATTGCATGTTCCTGGTCGTATTGTAAACAATTCATCAATGCACATTATTCTGAACCAAACTATTTTTTGTTTCATAATCTTTAATCAAAATGCAATAACTTGCTCTTATTCTGAAGTTATGTTCCTTTTTTGCCAATACTGCAGGCTATTTCAGAATTTTTTCTTGTTGAATATCCTGTTTCACTTGAAAATATGTCACATTCTGGAAGTTCACACTGACTTTTAGACATTAAGAGAAGAACAGAGAATAATCATGGTGGCCCAGTATATATACACGAGTGCTAACCTTTCTCACAATTAATCACAGTCTGTTGGATGTCTGCTTGGATAATAATACCAAAAATGAAGCCTGTCTTGGAAAAACAATGCAATTCAGTTAAGTCATTATTTCCAGCTAAATAATTCAGCTTTCTGGTCAATGGTGGGCCTGAGGGAATTGTGGGAAGTGCAGAGTTGTTTTAGGCAGCATAACGCTCGGTATTAAAGAAACATTCAGTATGTTTTGAAGACAATAAACCAACGACGACAAGTCAGTGTGATCTCTTTTTTTTAAAGGCAATGAACACAGCACCTTAAAATGACAAAGAACAGAGACAAGTCGCTTTCAGGCGAGCAAGACACAGAGAGGGATGAGAGTGCCGTCAAAGCACAGCAAAAAGGATTTACAAACAACCAAGATCACAGACGCAGACATATGACTCCAAATATTGGTATGCAGATCACATCAAACAAGAGAAAACTGGGGAAGAGAGACGGTCCAGACTCCAGAGGAGCGTTTGAGATCTCCTGGCTCATGGATAAAAACAGCTCCAGACAGAAAGAATACAGTAGACAGGAGAAAGATATATGATACAACAACAGAAGCACATTTCCTACCTTATGTCCATTTGCTGGTTCAAGCACACCACAGCACAGCGAAGCACACAAGCCACAACTCCAGAGTGATGGCCACTAGATTACCTGGGCTCTCGAGAGCCAAACAGTTCAGAGAAAAATGGCACTGGGCATTGGCATGGAAACCTCAGGACTGTAGGTCAACGCAGATGTGATTCTGAATGACTAGTTTTAAATCTAGTAATTATCCTGCAGAGTTAATGAGTCTATAAATCTGTCTACTGTTGCATGGATCCATGTATATGTGTGATACATTATAAGATACAGTGGGGTCCAAAAGTCTGACAGCCCACAAGCCTGGGATGCAAAATTTTATTTAACTCTAGAAATAAATAAAGTTTCTGAATTAAAAAAATTTAACCAAAAGTATATGAATTAATAATACATAAAATAATAATAAAAATACGTCATATGGAAAAAGAACATTTCAATTCAAATTAAATCCAGAAATACCAAAGTTTCGATTGTCAGTGAATGAATAAATAAATACATAAATAAGAATAAAACAAAAAAATCTGGAAATAAAAGTTTCATAATTTTGAAACTTAAGTGCATTATTAATATAACTAAAATATATACAAAATTATAAAACATACATATCTATTAAATGGCATAAGAAAACCAACACACACAAAAAAAATGTTTGCACTATTTTAAGGTCAGTAATCAAATAAGTAAACTGTTATGCTGATAATATAATTTGCAACAAAAAGTTGTTACATTTGAAAAATACAAATTAAAAAATATTTTCACATATATTCTTCAAAGCGCTAAAAGATAATATTACAATTAGCATCAGTCATAAATCCACATTTAGATACCTAAACTGGCAATTGACCGTCAGAGGCATGTGGGCACAGGTGTAGTGCTGGGTACCAGGAACTGAAAAAATGTGTAAACCGTTAACATCAGAATGGATATAACAGATCAAAGAGCGTAAAAAGAACATCCAACAAAATCTTTGTCATCCTGAAGCGTCACTAAATGATAAATGACACTAATTAGAGATGAATGATGGTCCAAAATGGTCTCAGTTGACAGGAATATCCATGCTAGCTTGCCATGCTGATGCAGGCCAGTGCCATTCTGTGTTGATTAGATACAGGTCTGTTTGACAAGATGAGATTAGCACGGGCGCACTGAGCAGCTCAGTTCCCATAAACAGGCTATGATACACATGGACATATAAGATAGTGGTGGATGGCAGCGGAACAAGGGACGTCGACACGTCGAGAATATGCCCATCTGAATTTTTCATACAGATATATAGCAGAGATAAGAGTTTGAAATGCATGCTGTACCAAAAGCCTCGATGGGAACAATAATAATAAAAAAAGCTCTCAGGTATAGGAGAGAAAAGACGAGAGACACCCTCCTTTAAATCCAAGGTGTTCATTTAGCCAGGCTTTAATTCCAATCATGATGGTGTAATTTTGTGCGATTCTAAGGCACAGAGCTTTCTATAAAGGAGCGGATTAGCGGCGAGCTGATGTCAGCGCAAGAAGAAAACAGCAGTATCAAACACTGACCTGTTTTCAGCTGATAAGCCGCACACACTTCGTGCTAACCGACTCGTTTAATTTGAGGCTGCGACATTCAGAATTAATTAACACTCTTATGCGGAGCGCCAGACTCAACTGTGTACCACATACATGTAAAAACAACAAGTTTGAAAGATCTCCGAGACCCCCATGCTAATTTTTACGGTGCTACTTACATAAGCAGGCCATCCACCACTTCAATTTTCACAATAAGCGTTCGCAGCATGTTTAATACGGCATATAAAGCGTCTCTCTAGTGTTCACCCACCCTTATGTATGTTCTTCCCATATGTCATTGGCTGAATGGTGGTGGAACAGGATGAAATGTTCTCATGTTAAGTGGCAGGCATGAAATATGCAGAGCTTAGCGTGGGCACGTGCTGCACACCGTCCAAGTTGGTTTTATACAGGCGTCAGGCGATGCTCTGAGCAAATTGACAAGACTTCCTCTGCCAAGCGGTTCAGAAACACATACAAATAATGCTTTATGTGATCGAATAAAATGTCACATCAGGGTCTTAGAATAGAAAACAGTCTTTTGTGTTTCCAGAGTTCATATTACAGGCATGGTTGAATTTCATGGTTATATACACTCAAAACTACAATGAGGGAAACGACGCAAAACCAAACAAAGGCTATTGATGTTTCAGTTTTATTTAAATGCATACTCGTGGTTTTTAGTGGAAAATACTTTGGCACAAGAAAAGCATTGAGGACGTATGTAGCAAAGCACACAGAAAGGTCAAGAGCGCTCACTAAAACACTAGGCTAGTTTTCTGAAATTCATGCATAAAGCTTCTATGCACATTTTAAGGTATAGAAAACACACAAATCCCCCCTTTTCATTTATTTTTATCTACAATACTGACCACATAAAATTCATTCAAAATACATTTAAGAACATTTGACACATTTTATTTGCTTATAATTATTTTAAGACACTTAAAAAAAATAATATCAAAGCCCTACACTGAACTGCTCGCTATATGTTTTGGCAGAAATGACAAATGCACAATATTTTTTTTGTCCTTTTTTCTTCTTTGTTTTAACCAAAAGTGTCTTATCCTGCAAACCACAACAGATCTGGAAACTTTCACCATTATAGACAGGTTATCCCTTCCCTGAAATCCTATGATGAAGATATGATATGAAGCCCCAGTGGTTTCCAATAAAAGCCACTGGCTGCTAGTCAGCACGGATAACCGCTCAGGGAACTGAGAGGATCTGACCCGTTTCTGTGGATGTGTGGCTCTTGTGGCCTTTCCAGTTCCATTTAGTGATACGGTATCTGTTCCTCACAGGGACTTCGCTGCTGTTACCGCTGACATGAACAGTGCTCACGTTTCTAGATCTACTGTCGTATCGGAGTCGTCAGCATGCTAAATTAGGACACCGCATTAAAGCACTGACCAGCCTGTGTTGGACCCATTGACACAACAACAGATAGCTTCAACGGACCCCTATTGTCGCTTATGAGCAATGTTTACACGCTTGAAATGTTTTATTTCCAAAGCTACACCGTCTAATTGTGCTGCAAATTATTAGTTGTCTTCATATCCTGTTCTTCTCTTCGCCTTCGAAGCGCAATATTGTGTTCCACACAAATGTTGTGGTATTCTTTCAGGGTTTTCACGTAACAAGTTTCAGCATAATATAATGTGGCGGGTCTCTATTGACAAGCTTCAAGATGGAATCATTCAAGCGAAGTGAAGCTATATCAGTGCGTCCCAACTAGACTAATTTGCTCATACACAAGCTCTTCAATGAAATCCAGGGTATAATTCTGTGATATTACCCATGGGTGACTACTCATCTCTTTGTCATCGTAAACCCCAGTGATGTTGAAAAATGCTTCCTGATCGTACCCATTAAAACATGCATATCTAACATAGGGGTCAGTAATACATGGCTATTGGCTACAGTGCTAGCTCGTTTCTGATATTAGCACTTGTTCTCTCGTCCTGTCTCAATCTGTAATTGTCTCAAGCACGAGGTAGTTGATATTTAATGTGCCTGTCAAATACCTCTCGATAAAATCCGGCTGACCTTTAAGCAGAAGTCAAGTGTTAAACAAGGAAGAGCCAACGGGAACCATCACAGGAGTCATGCTTCCTGTACATGGGTGAGTGTTTGCTGATGGTGTGAGATGATCAGGCAAAAAAAAAAGCAGATCACTACCACAATCAGGCACATCCATTAAGCTCTATTGGCCCATACATACACGCAAACAGGATACAGGCATCCTAAAAAAGTCAGATTTACTCATGCTTCCAAAAAAAGAAAAAGGAAAGGAAAACTTTGGTCAATTTCTGTTATGTACTTGTCTGTACAATGCAAGTCAGAGATTAAAAGCAAGACTAGGGTTCACTACAGAGCTAACTAACGACATATGTATCATAAAAGTTCGGGCAAAACAAAATCGTCATGCAAAAACCTTTTGAGTTTGCATTCTTTTTGAAACAGGCAAAATGGTTTGAGTATAAAAATCAGCAGAATATCACTGTCACAGGCTGGATAAGGAGAGCGAGGCTAGCCACTGTGCATCTCATATGCGATTCATGCACCTTTAGTGCAAATGGCTGAATCTGAACACTGGCGGTGCCCGAAACACACACACACATCTGAGGATAGTTTAGAAGAGAGCTATGCAATACACACCACATTCAGGAAAGCTGTAGAGTACAAATAGTATAAAGACAGCCTTTAGATTCAAACGTTCCTCCAGCATGGATACACTCAATGGGATGTCGTGAAAGCCGACAACGACCT
The DNA here is from genome assembly GCA_018155175.1 of Sinocyclocheilus anophthalmus. Lineage (NCBI taxonomy): Eukaryota > Metazoa > Chordata > Actinopteri > Cypriniformes > Cyprinidae > Sinocyclocheilus > Sinocyclocheilus anophthalmus. The sequence continues at coordinate 179,343 of JADLZN010001948.1, forward strand.
TCAGGCTAATCTACGAATATCGAAGTTTCGCATGCATATGTATATAGATGGTTTAGTTTCTGTGCATGGCTGTTTATGTACATACACGTGCCCGTTTTATGGAGTGTATGATACATAAACGTAAGGAGGTTTGATGAAGAGGGGGTTTGATGGAGGGCTGGGTTAGTTTTAGGAGGTCGCCCTTAACTCTGGGCTTCCATGGCAGGGTATTCGGGGTTTATGAAGGAAAAGCCCTCGAACTCGTCTTGGTCGAGGTTCATGATGACCTCCTGGTCTGGAGGGGTGAGAACCGGTGGATGGCGGGTGAAAAAGCGGTCAAAGTTCTCTGCATCCCGGCCACACTGCAGGAGGGAGAGAAGAAGAAGAGAGGCATGTAATGGATGGGGGATGATGAACATGGTCAAGTAGAACGTAAAAGAGAACAAATAAAAGTATGAGAATGGGGGGAGTGATTGGGGGAGGGGGGGGGGGGGGGGGGTTGGTGAAATTGTGATTAGGGTATGCACTTATTGACAGCAGTTCTGGATACATGGATAGCCTATCCTGTTGAATAGACCAGCATACTGTATGTCCCTAAAAGGCTGCTGGAATAGCGTTGGGTGATTGCTTACACTCTTAAAAATAAAGGTTCCAAAAGGGAATTTTCATAGGGATTACATAGAAGAACCTTTCTGAGTTACCCAAAGAACCTTTTAGTGGATAGTTCTTAAAGGGGTCATCGGATGCAAAATTCCCTTTTACATGTTTGAACTGAAATCTTGGCAGTGTGTGTACACAACCACCCTATAATGATAAAAATCCATCCAGTGCTTTTTTAAAAATCCCGATAAATGATAACCCCTTTCTCAAATCAAGCCGTTCTCAGATTCTTGGATGTGTGACGTCACACAAACCCAGGCCCCTTCCACGACTATTAATTGACACTAACGTTTAAGCATTGACCTGCCCTGAGTGAGCTGTGAACAGTGCGCCATTGTTTCACCTCTGGAGCAGTTGTAGACAAGAATGACCCCTAAGCGACTGAGGTGTTCTGTTGTTGGATGTATTAATGAACATAGTAGTCGTCATTTACTCCCAATATCTGAGCTACTGAAGACGCAGTGGATTACTTTTGTTTTTGAAGGGAATGCGCCCCCGATCTACCTAAATTAAAAATTAAATGCGGCTAGTTTAAAATCTCTCAGAGAACGGCTTGTCACCCCACGGAAAAGAGGGGCGGAGTGAGCAGAGCTCGTTAGCATTTAAAGGGACATGCACTGAAACAGCTTGCTGTGAACAGAGGTAAAAAGGTAAAAAGGGTGTTGTTTTACACTATCATTGATATTTTTTAACAAAAGTATGTTATAGACTTTTCATTAAAACCCTAAAAAATCATATCAATTTGCAATGGCACCGATGACCCTGTAAATTAATTTTCTTAATTTGAAAAACTACTTTCAACTAAAAATAACCTTTTGTGCCATGGAAAGAGTCCATGATGTTAGAGGTAATTCCAGGAAATCAATGCCAATAAAGAACCTTTATTTATAAGAGTATACTTAAAAAAATTGAAGTCTTCATGATTTACTCCCATTCATGTCATTCCAAAGCTATATATATTTTTAAATACCTTCCTCAAAAACAGCAAAAAGCACCATAAAAGAAACATACAGATGGTCCATACAACTTAAAGTGCTATATGATCCATATGATCTCTAGAGAAACAAAATTTAACTCATTATTCACAGAAAATCTTGACTTCACTGAAAACACTTGAAAAGTAATAGTATCTGATTCATGTATAAATAATCATTTCAGTCAGATCTTTTATTTATTTTTGAAGAAAATAGAGGAGAGTAGAAAACTGACAGGCTGACTGACTCAAAGATCTGTTTGCAGTGGTTAACAGCTCACTGGAGGGGAAGATTATCAGTGAATAATGACTTCAGTCTATTCATCAAGCAATCATACTGCTTCCGAAGCCATATGAAAAATAGTGCACGAGTTGTATATTATTCATTTTATGGTGCTTTTGCATCTTTTTTTTCCTCCAAAGCTTCAATATTCAGTCCCCTTTCATTGTAAAAGAGCAAACAGAACATTATTCAAAATATCTTCTTATGCATTCCACAAAAAAGTCAGTCAAAGTTTGGAACAACAAGATGAGTAAATGATAACAGAACCAATCTGGTCTATCTAATGAAGCCCATTGACCAGCATTTTTTCACTGGTCCACCAGCTGCACCAATATGGGAATTCACATTAGCCAAATTAGTGGCCCGAAACTGATCTTTCCATCATGGCATTGGGTGTAACTTGGAAAAATATGAATTCATGGAGGCGCGTGTGAGACCTTTACACTCATACTGATACAGAAATATGTTCCAGATGTCAATGGCGTGTTAGGGTGTCATTCATGATGCTTTTGAAAACAACAACAGTGAAAACAATAACAACAGCATTAATGCCACCACAAACACATACGCTTCAGTTCAAATGTCAGCTTTTGAAATTCCAATGTTCTATTGCACTTCCAGTGACATTTAAATAGCTCGCTCATCATAATGGTAAAAAACAGGTAAGTCCACGCAAGCGAATCTGTAAATGAGAGTGAAATCCTTTGCACTGTTCACACATGCGGACACCTTTACATGGAGAGCATTGATCAGTGGCAGTCCAGTACGATATCAAAACTCACCTTTTACAGCCCGTCATGCAATATTCATGAATAGGACTCAGAAGCAAAGTCAAACCATCAGAATATTCCAAACCTGGCCAGTTCTCTACCTCTGGCCCATGATGAGGTATCTCTGCAACCTCTCCCTTGGCAAACAATACAGTTGGAGCAGCCACAATGAAAGAGGAAAAACTGCCAAGTGGTGAAAATTAGAGCTGAGACAGCTCACGATGTGATGCATATTACTGTTCAACATATGCATTATTTTATAACAACATATTGTGGCTGTATATTTTGTGATGTACCATGCAGTCATTAGTGGAGAATCAACACCAGCACTGTAGATCATATACGATGCACATGGATCAAACATATTACATACAGACCCACTGCACAGGACAAAATCACAAGCTTTCGACTTCACAGGAGTTCATCATTTCCACCAATCAGAGTGAAGACCTTTTGAAAGTCTATATAGGGTTCTGCTTCTAATGAGCACAATGGGAGGGCAATCAACTTTGGGTCCATTCACTACAGCTCCTTCAAAATGAAAGAAATTTACTTGCACAAAACTTGTCACAATATACTATTTTTTCCCATTTCCACATATTTTCAGTGTTACAGCATTACATTTAGTGAACTTAAACATTTTTACAAAAAAATTACAAAAAATTTAATAATGGACCTATGCAACAGACAGTTGTACAGTTGATTATTCCAAGTGGTAGCACTTAAACTAATGTGAATAAATCATAATCTAGATCTAATTAATCCAGTACAGTGCTCATTTCTCACCTCAGTGTGTACTGTTCAGAAGACTGGGGTCGGAAAGATCTTTTAATGCTTTTAAAGAAGTTCTTATGCTCACCAAGGCTGCGTTTATTTGAACAAAAAAACAGCACTATTACACTTTAAAATAACTGTTTTAACTTAACTTATTAATAATGATAATAATAACTTATTCATGTGATGACAAAGCTGAATTTCAGCAGTCATTACTGATTTGGTGCACTAGAAAAATGTCTTCTTATTAATTTTGTGGAAATAATGATACCTTTTGTCTTTCAGGATTCTTTGATGAATAGAAAGTTCAAAAGAAAAGCATTTACTTGATATAGAAATACTTTTTAACATTATAAATGTCTTTACTGCTACTTTTGATCCTTGCTGATAAAAAACATTAATTTCTTTAAGACATAAAAAATCTTATTGACCCCAAGATTTTGAGCGTAGTGTATACACACATGCATTTATGCACAAAAAAGTTTATAATCCCTCACTGCATGATTGACAAAAACATGTTAAATGATCACTTATCACATCCTTAAGACAGCCTGTACCTGAGTTCTAGGTAAACAGAAGCATTTGTAAGACCAAACCCCTTCAAATAAACACTCCCTACACCACTGGGCAGCCCAACAAAAGCTTGAGCCTTTAAAAGCCCCACTTCATACAGCATGAAATGACCTCATTTTCTTGACTGTACTATTAGCCCAGAATCCTTAGCGTGGACCTGGCAGCAAACACAATAGCTTTAGATGTGCCTCTGCATTTTCAGCAAGAGGATTCTGACTACTATGTGAATGATTTACAACCAATACATCTTATATAAGACAGAGGTGCAATCAAAGCTCAGACTTTCTTGGCAAGCTCACTCACTACCTCTAAATACTAAACTGCCATACACACACAAACACACAGAGTGACAGAGAGTGAGAGCACTGAGGCATAACATCTGTGTGTGGGAACCATTAAATCACCCCGCGCAGCATCTTGTACCTCTGCATTCAGAAGCCCCTCTAATTTAAACTCAATTAATGGTCCCATGCAGCAGCCACCTGACCCTTGTAGCCCCGCCACAGATGCATTAGTATTTCCAGACGCGATCAGGGGAGGCTGTGACTTATGGATCTGCCCGCTCGCTGACATCCGTATGAGAGAGAGTCGAACGACCTGCGTCTCATCGGCCCCTGAAAATTGAGGGAAAAGCTTTTTGGTGTCCTCTTAAAATCACCTGTCCACAGACATTAGCATCAGGGGGCCACATCCACTGTGAACAGCCCTTGCTATTAAAGACACACATGTGACAAGCGGCTTGTCTGAAGACCGCTGTGCTAAACACTGCCCATTTACAACTCTCTCTCTCACACATGCGTCCATCGCTCACTGACGCACACCTTTTCTCTCTGACACACACTTTGCTTTTATTTGTGAGAATAAGAAGAAGTAAGAATTTCCCTCTGCTCACTCATATCTCTGAGTGACTGCTGCACATGGGGATGAAGGGAGAGGGAATGAAAAGGAGAATAATATTCTTTAAAAGCAAAAGCTACCGAGCATCACGCTCACACAGCCCATAGTTGTCATTTCTGACTACGACATGCACTCCAAACTTCACTCTGGGCAAAGCCTGATCAAAAGACCATAGCTGGACCCCAGCGTGACATGATGGAGTCCTGGTGGCTCCACAAGAATTCTTTACTTGCTTAAGCCCTAAGATGCTTTTATCCATAGCCATTTACAGTATATTTATTACAGTGACAGTCTCTAGAGAAACCAGAGGTTATACACACACATACATTTTATTCATTTCTATATTTATCTTATGTACTTTTTAAGTTTATTTTCACCAAGGTTCCCGTAATATTATGAAATATTATCAAAATTTTAAATAATCTTTTTTCAGTTTTAATATACTGTAAATGTAGTTTATTCCTGTGATGTTAAAGCTGAATTTTCAGCATCATTACTCCAGTCTTCAGTTTTACAAGATCGTCAAAAATCATTCTAATATGCTGATCTGATGGTCAGGAATTTCTTATTACAATCAATGTTAACAATAGTTGTGATGCTTTTGGGATGGCAAAAAATGTTTTTGGGTAAACCATGGTATAAACCATGGTATATAATATATTATTTTATTTTTTTTATTAATAGAATGTTCAAAAGAACAGCATTATTTGAAATAGAAATATTTTGTAAAATTAAAAATGTCTTTACTGTCACTTTTGATCAATTTATTTAGTTTTGAACACTTTTCAAGTATTTATAAATATTTATGTGTGTGTACCTACTTAACCATATTTTGGGGAGAAATATGTACGGAAAAGTGAGCAAAAACCTCACCTACATTTGTTCTCATTCACTTTCACTGTAAAGAAAAGAACTGTATACTAACTAGAGAACTCTTTAACCAGAAAAACTTTCTTGGTGAAACAGCTTCACTGAAAGCTTTACCATTTTACTGGTGATCATCAAAATCAACACTCAACAGCATTTACCAGCACGGAAGCCTGCTGGTATCAGCTGGACTTTTCATAATGAATCTGTCACTCTCCTCACCTGGCTTTGATCCCTTTTCACCTCCACCCATCACTCCTTTGTTCCAGCATGAGCAGAGCATGACGGACAGTGTGTGTAAATGAAAGGGTGAGGTTAAGGTGACCGTGTCCAATCTGCACCGACACAGAGAAGGTGCCGGGTGACATACAGGAAGTGAGAGTGAGCGGCGCTGGCAGCAAAGAGGCTGTCAGCGTTCAGAGATCCGCCCTCCCGTGGCTGGCACATGCGGGCCGCCGCTGCCAGTCTTGTAACACGCAGGCAACAACAGTCCATCTGCTGCAGATACAGCCAGAGGCGTTCCACCTAGAGCTGGCTGGCATCCCAAGCAACAAATCAACAGTCACTTCTCACCTGCCACCAGATAATTCAACAGCACCAGCAGAGAAATGAAGAGCTCTGTATGGCGGCCCTCCCCTCGTTCTGCTCCAAACCTGAGCTGTAAAGTCACTCTGACTGTTTCGAGGCCCGCGTCCCTCTTCGCATCCCCTGGGTCCGATTCCCTAATCCACCTCAATGCAGTGATCCCTTGCCAGACACTCCTGTCACGCTTCATTTCAGAGCCACAGGCTGTGATGTGTAGAGGGACATGCCATCCAAATCCTACGTCAGACTACCGTGTTTCCCAGCGGAGTGAGATCTGGGCAAGGAGGTGCTCAGCAGGAACGGGGCAGAATCTAGGGAACTGTCCTCAATGACCAGCCTGCCTTCGGCTCTTTAACTACAGGCTCAGGAACTTCAAACGCACATATTAGCTTCGAAAACAACACCTAGTGAGCTTCCTCATTGCCTACATTGGCAGCTGCCTTCTAAGGCGGCATTGAAAGTAAGCAATTTTGAACACTACATACACAAGAATGCACTCAAGAATCACATGGAACATTCATCTCACACTTGATAGAATAAATGTAGACGACACAAGGAACAATGTGACACTATGTGACTACCAAGTATAAATACAACATTTTCTGGGTAAAATCATTTTTAATTATAAGCTTATTTGGATGCACATATCGGTCATAAGCCAATATTACTGATTCTTTTTTATTTTCTCATTTATTTACGGGGTATGCAATTGTGACATTCTTTTGCATTTATTTTATATTACATTTGCCATCATTCACTGATTTAAAGGTATAATGATAAATTATGGCAAACTTTTTTGGAGAAGCAATTTTCCACCTTATTTCAACTCATTTGAAAGTGAATTAACCATATTTCACACTGTATGTTAGTTTGTTTGGATGCCTTAATTCACAAAACAAAAATGACAATTTTCATGTTTAATGTATTATTATTTTTTATCTTTGGATTATCTTTGGACAAAACTGAATTTTTAATATTGACCATTTAAAAATACTTTTTGATACTGATACAGATAAATGAATTTCAAATAGTGGGGTGAAAAATCGCTGCAAATTATTCTGTGGATAAACGGTTTTAATAAATCAAACTTAATCACAAACAATTTTTGCAACCTTTTTGCAAACCAGTATGGCCAGTTAGATCAAGGATTTATCAGTAATATTTTTAGTGGGGCACTGCGATATTTTACTGGGGCTCATAAAAGGGTCTAGCAACGCCCCTGCAGTGGCATGAAAACATACAAAAAATACATATTTATACATTGATATTGATAAAAAAAAAGATACATATTGGCAATCATTTTAAGGGCATGCCTAATTTTTAGTTTTGAATTAATTATACAGTATTTGTAAATCACATTTAACTTTTAATTTAATTTGATTTATTTCTCACTGTGTTTGTTGCGGTGCATTCTGGGATGCCTTTGACTCCTTAAAATGCTACCCCTGAATGCCTCTTACTGGAACAGAGCTTATGTCTGTCTGCATGAATTTTTGGTCTCCACATGAGACAACACGAGTCTCATTCTCATAATTGCCTGAGTTTGTAAATCACAGTTATTTGAATGTCCATCAAGCATGCGGCCGTCATCCCGAAGAGGGTCTAAAATCATCAGTCTTTCTGCTCAGCTAATGACACCAGTACGCAAACATCCATCTGCTGCTACACAGGCAGCCAACACCACATGAACACTCACAATCACACACACCTGAACAGTGAGCTAATGTACCTCACTGCTGTTTCACAGTATAAGCAAGCTTGAAAACTGGGAACAGATTTAGAGTATTTCAGCATTACAGCACTTGCTCACCAATGGATGTTCTGCAGTGAATGGGTGCCGTCAGAAAAAGCTGTGAAAAACATCACAATAATCCACAAGTAAGTCTAGTCCATCAATTAATGCCTTGTGAAGCAAAAAGCTGCGTGTTTGTACGAAACAAATCAATCATTAAGGTGTTTTAACTACAAACATCGCTACCAGTCCATAATCCATGATAATGCTTCATCCACTGTTCTGCTTTCACATCAAAATCACATTAACATATTTGTTTAAAACTGTTTTCAGAAGTGTTTTTGCTTGTAAATGGTACTTGATCTGTGGATATTACTCTCCTGATTCAGATGACATGATGTTTTCATTGAAGAAAGTATTATTATGGAGAAAGGACTCATATTTTAGCCGGTTTTAAAATGTCTCGATGGATTTCTTTATTGCAAACAGCTTGCTAACTGATGGACTGGAGTGGATTCTTGTTGTTTATTGAGAGTCCAAACATGTTTTTTTATCAGCTTTTTGAACTCTCTTTCTGTCGGCACCCCATTCACTGCAGAGGATCCACAGGTGAGCAAATGATGTACAGTAATGCTACATTTCTCCAAATCAAAGCACAAACAAACTTGTCTACATCTTGGATGGCCTGAGAGCTAATAATTAAAATTTTGGGATGAACTATTCCTTTAAATTATCTGAGAAAATATAGTAAAATAAAAATTTAATATGAATTTACACTATATACTGTACAGTAGCATTGTTACCTCTGGTTATGAGACAAGCAAGGACCAATGAGGATTGACGCCAAAACTGTTGCTCTGTCAAAAACATTGGCTCAACCAACGGTGGTGAATTGGAAGTTGGACTTCTGTTGCTAATCCTTGGAGGTATGAAGGACTTTCAAGGAAACCTGTTTGAAAACCATAATTTTTACAATTCCGTTTGGTGACACTAGTGGCACAGAAATTACACACTTCTGCCCTTTCAACTAAAACTAACACATTCAATTCAAGTGCTAAAGTAACACTTCCGATTTTAATGTGAAGACGAAGTTAATGGCAGCAGTGAACTCGGTTTTCTAAAATCAACAGGACAATCTGTTCTCAATGGGTGCACCGAGACCTCAATGCCAGGGAGGCACTGCAGGAAGGAGATCACATTTAACAGGCCAGTCTGAGTCCGAGTGGGAGGTCAGGAGGGTTGATGTGGAGGGAAGCACTATGCAGCACTGCCTGGGCAATGCATGCTCCATCTGACAGCTCTCACACACACACACACACACACACACACACACACACACACACACACACCACACAAGACGCTAAAGAGAGCTGTATCATGGATCTGACTGAGGCTGACAAACGCGTCTCAGCTCGGCCGGAGCCCTAGCGCACACACCACTAACGAAGCTAAGATGCTGCTGTGCCTGAAGGAGGACATACAGACTCCTCATTACACCCTACTGCTCTCCATAGCCCTGAAAGTTTGACTCGTCATCTCTGTACCACAGAACAGCAGAATTTGACTACTTTGACACTGTCTTCGAAAACTATGGGTCCAGGCGGCCAGTTTGAGTTTGTGCCATTACAGGTCACTTAATGTGATTTACACAAGACATTTTCCTGGATCAACATCCTTTGCTGGTCCTGAGACAACATTCCTTTTAACCAATCACAGCCCTCTGATATTAGGGTTAGGTTTATAGACTGCAGGGTTGAGTGACATTTAGAATTAAAGAAAAAATAATTTGACAAGATTAAATTAAGCCCCACAGGATGTTGAAATTGAATTTGAATTCGAATGACATGAAGAATTTACTGTTGCAATTCAATGAAACACAAGTGTGTTGAATTTCACTTATTCCAATGCTATAAATATAATACTTGTAATGCAATCCAGTACAAATTTTGGTAACACTTTATTTTAAGGTGTCCTTGTTACACATGTTACATGTACTTACTATTATAATAACAATACATTATGCATAATTACATGCAAGTAAACCCTAATCCTAACCCTAACCATATAGTAAGTAGTACATGTAGTTAATTAATATTACTCAGTAATTATATGTAAAATTACACTGTAACAAGGACACCTTAAATTAATGTAACACAAATTTTGAGACAAAAAATATATGATTTAATAATTATTGGGTAATTATGCCAATTTACTCCCTGAAATACATACTACTTTTTCTAATGTCTACCAACTTTACACAGATAACAAAACCTAATAAGATCCTAATTTTGCCTTTAATCAAAAACAAATAAACAAAAGTCCAACACTGTTTTTGATTCATAACAGATTTTTACTTTACCATTAATAGCCTGTATGTTGTATGAACATGATTATGAGTAATTTATACTCAAAAATGTATAACAAAATACACTTATAGCAGTTGTATTTTTTGTAATTGAATTCCCTTTCGATTCTACTTACTGAAATTCAAATTGTAATTTAGTCCGAATAGATTAATTGATGAGTTTGAATCAAGTTAGGTTGAGGTTGGATTGGGATTAGACATTTTTATAGGATTAAGAACAACAGTAGGGTTATGGTTGTTGATAGGAGTATTTTTTCCAGAAACAACAAAGTATGTTGATGCAATTTTGTCTTACTTTGGTAAACCATGTCATGCATTATATGTTAATTATCAGGCTAAAAAAGATTTTTTTTTTTTTTTTTATATCTCGAATTTAGACTCAAATCTGAAATAACCACCAGGGGGTTAGATCACAGCAACAAGCAAGTAGTGAATGCAAGTAAGAGAGAGAGAATGTGTGTGTGTGTGTGTGTGTTAGAGGTGAGGTGACTGGCTGGACTTACGGCTTTTGGTTTAAACGGTGGCTGAACTTCCTTGTTCTCCAACTTTTCCCAAACTTAAGGTTAACGGAAAAAAAAAAAAGCCCATGTTCCTGATTTGTCCCGCTACCCTGCAGGGACGAGACCAGACGCCTTGCCTGGGTGTTTGGTTCATCAGCTGAAAAAGAGAGGACCCAACAATGGTGAGAAGGACCACTGGTATATACTATGGCTGTCAAACGATTAAAAAAAATTCTAATTAAATGCATTACCAGAATAATGAATCAAGTTTATCAGAATTAATGCTATAATTATATTTTTCATAAAAAAGGTTTTTATTATTAACAGTTACAGCTGAGCCAATAGCTTAGTTTCACGTTATTACAGAATTTAGTTACCAGGGCATGAGCAATTCTTAATTAAAGGTGCTGTATGTAAGTTGTTGACTCTACTAAATCATAAAATTACCATAATATGTTTGCAGATGTTTAAGAAACATGCTAAGTTAACATAATTTTTTATCTGAAAAACAATGCTACAGTCATTTATTCTCCTTTGAAAATGTGCATTCTGGGCCGGATTTTCGGTCTCTGTTTTGGTTTGTGAAACCACTGCCAGTTTACCAAATTGTATTTCGGCACCCCGGTTTGCCAGTTGGCGGAAAACACAGCGTATCTCATTTCAGTCATGGAAGCTGTGGCATAACAAAAGTGTTGTGTCGTCACATTGGCAACCTGCTGTGATTTGCTCTCCTGTGCGTCAAGTCTGAGGAGGAGGGGCTGGGTGAAAAATACCCTCTCCAATATTTTGAATTTGGATTGCAATACCTAGTTAAACCACTCGGTGTCAATCCTACATACAGCACATTTAAATATTAAAATTAAATTTACAAGTGTATAGTAGATTAATGTGTAACACTAAGAACCCAAATATTTAGTTCAAAATACAGCCAGGGTACCTGCTTGCCCTACTCCAGTAGTGTTTTGTTAATAATTTTAATGTTTTATGGGTCAAAAATACAAGTTGCATTAACATCCCTGGAGGGGGTAAAACTAAATCCACAGAAATGAGAATGTCATTACATTTTTAGGTCAAATAAATTTTACTTTGCAGTTTCAGCACAGCCTCTCTTCATCAACTTTCTCCGCACACCCATCTCTCTCCCTTTTTCCCCTTCACCGACAGCTGTTTTATTCCCCAGCAGAACATGCTATGTTGAATATAACAAAATCGTTTGGCTATTTTATTCCAGTGAGTGACTTTAGCGTGTGTAGGAGAGATTAGGCGAGGGGAAAAGCTCAACAACTTGCCGCTTTTTCTTCAGCGCCTCAGTGCGCATGAAAAATTGATGGCAGCAGAGAAAGTCTTTCCAGGCTCTTGTAAGGCATAGGTGGAGGTGGTGGAGGAGGGGGGGGATGAAGGTCTCTGCTGACTGATAGAGTCTTAACCCTCACTGGATCAGGAAGGGACTGGGCCGGGCCGGTCTGGCTGGGTTGGATCAATCCCTGACCCTGCATGCCTTCTGGACTCATGGCGCTTGCTAAGAGCCGTGTGCTCCACTGCCCTCTGAAGCTTTGTCATCATTGTCATCATTAATGTATACAGCAAAGGCCAGGACACGCTCACTCGCTGTGTGGCAGCTGGGCCATGCTGCCACAGAGACACAGCTGGCTAATTCTCTCTCTCCATTCATTCATTCATCCATCCATCCAAATCTATCTGTCCAAAAACACGGCTAATTATCTCTGATCATGGATCAACATAACTGTCCAAAAATATAGACCTAACCCAACCCCTACCCATAATTTATTCCTAAAAACAGTGTGAAATGATAGCTGATTAACAAGGGTGTAGAAGAACCTAACCATGATTGTAAGCCTAAAACAGATATTTCCTGAAAAGTTATCCCTCAATTCTGATTGGTTGATAGGAATGTTGTTCCAGGATCAACACACAAAGATGTTGATCCAGGAACATGCTGTACTTGGCCAAATCACGGTCACCATGAAACACTACCTACTCACGCATCCATCACAATGGATCTATCTATCCATCCATCCATCTATCTATCTGTCTGTCTGTCGATCTATAATACCCAACCATCCATCACATCTAATTATCTATTTTCCTTCTGTCCGTCTGTTCATTCATCCATTCATCATTTTCAGCTTGTTTCTGTTTCTGTACAGCTGACTGCTCATATTTCACAGCTGTCATGCTCTGAACGACAGAGCCGCAGTGTAATCTGACAGCGTGATTCAGGAGATGCTCTAGAGGCCGAATGGAGCCAAAAACACAAGTGACCTGCAGCATCGAAGTCAAGTCAATTGCTTTATCTCTCCCTCCTGGCCCTCTTCAGCCCACTACACACAAGTGTGGCAGGAGAGCTCTTCAGAGATCAGCACTGATGCTCTTAAACTTTAACTCCGAGTTAGTGACGGTGACTTGGATGGTCACATGAAAAACAGACAGCCATAGACACTGATGGGAATTTATGCCTCATCACTGTCCTGACAAACGAATCTAAGATGGTTCATGACCGCAGGTCCAATTTTAAAATAAACGTTTATTGAATTCCCATGGATATTCTAGTCTTTCATGGTTACTGGATATGAATTTATATCGGATAATCATTCTAGCATGATTGCAGTGTTTTTATTGGCATGTGAATCGGCATAGAATTTTTTTTTAAAGTTACTTTTAAAGTAACGTAAAAATGACTTTTTACCCTGAAGACTTTTTGGCACATGTGGGTGTGAATTTGGGTGTTCATACTTGGGTATACTTGTTACAATAACCATTCAAACCTCTTACAGTAACCATAAAGACTTTGTAAATGGTAACAGAGAAAAACTGGACATCATACTGTACACTAATTGACTGAGGATCACACACTAACAGAATTTCAAGTCATGCTGAAAACAACAAATTCACACACAAACGTGCCTTGTTGCTATTTGAAGCATAACAACATGCATAATATCCACCGACTGGAAGCAATAATTGTCTGAAGTGAAAAAATTGCAGTCTGTGTCCATAATACACACCAAGAAAAAAAAAAAATCTAGCCAATAAAATACTATGAATCTGCAAAATTTGCAAACAACTATTCCAAAACTTAGAATTTAACTTATTTTCAATGTTTCCACATCTGGAAGAAATTTTTTGGACGCAAGGTGCATTCTCATCACTTGAGAATGTGAGTTATGTTATGGCACGTTCCCGCAGCATCTTCTACTTAACGAGGCAAAATCAATAAACAGCACAAATAAAAGACAAAAGATCTGTCTCCTCTTTTAAATTATCTACATTCCAACAGTATCAAGAACAGGCATTAAACTGAGTATGCACCATACACTCAGATGGCTTGACAGATGGCTCGAGATACTATTGTACTGTTAGTGTATGGTGACAAGCGCTTACACAAATACAGCATATGCAAAGAGAAGGAGGAAAGGAGACAGAGAGAAAAAGTGAGCGAGAGTCTGCGTGCGAGCTCTAGATTGGCCTTAGTCATGGCGTATCAGCCCGTATCAGGCTTGTGTCCCAAGCCTCTCTCAGCGGTGTGCTGGGCTGTGTTCCATATCAAAGAGCCACAGCATCCCACTTTAATCCTCCCATATCAGAGCTGTACACTCCATCAACACTGATAATACTCTTCAATTAGCACTCAGAGCACCGCAGTCGCACATATCTGCTGTTACTGCTGCTGCACGAGTGCTTCCTGCAGTACACCATCCTCTGCTTCTGTCAGCTTCATTAAACGAGTCCTTAAACGCATCCGGCAGGTTTTTCATTATTTTTTTTGTTGTACAGAATTAATGCAATATGATTCTGCTACTTTATCATCCTCAGACGCTGTGTTTCAAAACGCAGTGCGCTGTCTATCTATACTTGCCAAAATGAGCGGGTGATGGTACTATACCATAATTATGGTCTGAGACATTACTTTACATTTATGCACTATAACAGACACTTTTATACAGAATTTATCTTTGCTGTTCTACTGTTTGCGGTAGAGGAACACTTGCTTTGGGATTAGGATGAATTTTTATTTTTTTTGGAGTAATGATGCTGGAAATGTACAAGAATAAATTACTTTTTAAAATATATTACAATAGAAAGCAGTTATTTTGAATTGTTACAAAATTTAGTTTTTATTGTATTTTTGACCAAATAAATACAGCCTTAATGAGTTATTAGAGACTTCTTGGTGTATACGAGTGTACACCATGGTAATAAATGATCACCAAATTAATTTACCATGGCATTTACATAATTCTTTGGCATTACCATTGTACATTGTCTGAAAACCATAATACATTTTTGTAATCAGTATTTTTATGCATTACAAATAAACCTATGATGACCAAAAATGCTGTCTAGATGGGCAGCTCCCTAGGTTTTGGTCAATATACAATATACATCAATATACAGTATACAGAGAGAGTTTAATACACTCACTGTGCTGTTCTCTGCATCTGTCGATGCAAGTGGCACAAATGAATATTCCCTCAGCTGATGTTCTGAGCATTAAAGCCTATATCCCCTCAAACTAAAACCCCAGACTCTACAGAAGTGAAGGGGAGGATTTTCTTTTGCTTTTTAATGGCAGAACAGAGCATCAACATTTTGATTACGACAGGTTCAATTTATCCATCTGTCCTCTGAAAGTCACAAGGCCAGACTAAATTAGTCATTCAATTACCATGCTGGAAGAATGATTGCTCCGCTTGGTTAAGGGAAATACCTCATTTATATTGCATGGCTCCATTGTAGCTTTGCCGGCAGGGCGGGCGGCAGAGCCCCGTGCCTAAAGCTGCACTTGTCCAAACTTACAGGATTTTTCAATCTGTCTTAAATGTCAAGGATTCATTTAGTATTCCTGCTCTATTTTAGGAGATTGTTGGGGAGAGAGGCCTCCAGGATCGGACACACTTGCTGCACTGCAGAATTAAGCTATTAGAGAAGTTCAGCAAGCACTTACAGCAGATCCTATGAAGAAGAGAGGGAGATTGAACTCAATGAAGACAATGAGCTCTGCAGACAAGCTGAGGAGAAGATAGAGGCAGGATAAGTCAAGGAAGAAAAATCGACAAGCAGAAAGGACAAGGGTTATGCGGAGCATCTATATCTATGTGGGAAAACATCGAAAACGAAAGGATGGAGAAAAACGAGGAAGAGAGAGGGAACAGAGGGAGGAGAGGAGGGGATCTTTTGTTTATCAGGCTTTACCCAGAAGCAAGCTGCATTTTCATGAAGCCAGTCAAAGAAGGGCAGCATTCAGATTCTGAACGCAGAGGGTTTATTCATTATTTAATGTTCACATTAGCATGATTGTATTAGTGCGTAGGTCCCTCTGGAGACACCTGCTCTCACATCTCTCTTTCCACTTTATATTCCAGAACTTGTTGTCACACCAGGCAGCATGCTAGGTAGAAGATCAGCAAAGCTCAGTGAAAATTGACTTTGGTGAATCACATGTCAAACGTCGCATTTCATCCAAAAATCAAACGGAAAAATTGTCAAATTAATTTGGTAAAACTTTATTTTAAGGTGTCCTTGTTACACATATTACATGTACATTACATTTACATTTAGCCATTTAGCAGACGCTTTTATCCAAAGCGACTTTCAAATGAGGACAATGGAAGCAATCAAAATCAACAAAAGAGCAACGATATACAAGTGCTATAACAAGTCTCAGTTAGCTTAACGCACAAGGGTTTTTTAAATAATATAATAAATAAAAAGAAAAACGATAGAATACAAAAAGATTAGAAAGCAAGTGTTAGTTTTTTTTCTTTTTATTAAGAAAACAAGCAGCAAACGAATAGAGTGCAAGTCTAAAAGGGGCAAGATATTTTTTTTTTAAAGAATAGAATTAGAATAGAGAGTGCTAGAGGGTCAAATAAAGATGGAAGAGATGTGTTTTTAGCCGATTCTTGAAGATGGCTAAAGACTCAGCTGCTCGGATTGAGTTGGGCAGGTCATTCCACCAGGAGGGAACATTTAATTTAAAAGTCCGTAAAAGTGATTTTGTGCTTCTTTGGGATGGCACAATAAAGCAACGTTCACTTGCAGAACGCAAGCTTCTAGAGGGCACATAAGTCTGAAGTAATGAATTTAGGTAAAGGGGTGCAGAGCCAGTGGTGGTTTTGTAGGCAAACATTAATGCCTTGAATTTTATGCGAGCAGCTATTGGTAGCCAGTGCAAATTGATTAACAGAGGTGCGACGTGCATTCTTTTTGGCTCATTAAAAATTAATATTGCTGCCGCATTCTGGATTAATTGTAAAAGTTAGATAGAACTGGCTGGAAGACCTGCCAAGAGAGCATTGCAATAGTCCATCCTAGACAGAACACGAGCTTGAACAAGGAGTTGTGAAGCATGTTCCAAAAGAAAGGGCCTGATCTTCTTGATGCTGAATAAAGCAAATCTGCAGGACCGGACAGTTTTAGCAATGTGGTCTGAGAAAGTCAGCTGATCATCAATCATAACTCCAAGGTTTCTAGCTGTTTTTGAAGGAGTTATGGTTGATGTGCCTAACTGGATGGTGAAATTGTGATGAAACGATGGGTTTGATGGAACCAAAAGCAGTTCTGTCTTGGCAAGGTTGAGTTGAAGGTGATGGCCTTCATCCAGCAAGAAATGTCTGTTAAACAATCTGAGATGCGAGCAGCTATCGTCGGCTCATCAGGATGGAATGAGAGGTAGAGTTGAGTGTCATCAGCATAGCAGTGATATGAAAAGCCATGTTTCTGAATGATAGAACCTAGTGATGCCATGTAGACAGAGAAGAGAAGTGGTCCAAGAACTGAGCCCTGAGGCACCCCAGTAGTTAGATGTTGCGACTTGGACACCTCACCTCTCCAAGATACCTTGAAGGACCTTTCTGAGAGGTAAGACTCAAACCACTGGTGTGCGGTTCCTGAGATGCCATTTGCCAGTAGGGTTGACAGGAGGATCTGGTGGTTAACCATGTCAAAAGCAGCGGACAGATCCAGCAAGATAAGTTTTGAAGATTTGGAATCTGCTCTTGCCAGTTTTAGGGCTTCAACAACTGAGAGCAAGGCTTTCTCGGTTGAATGTCCACTTCTGAAACCAGATTGGTTACTGTCGAGGAGGTTGTTCTGTGTGAGAAAAGCAAAGACATGGTTGAACACAGCTCGTTCAAGTGTATTTGCAATGAATGGAAGAAGGGATACCGGTCTGTAGTTCTCTAAAAGAGATGGGTTAAGGGTGGGTTTCTTAAGTAGTGGGGTTATACGAGCCTGTTTAAATGTTGAGGGAAAAACACCAGTGTGAAGTGATATGTTAATGATGTGAGTGAGTGCAGGTACAACTGCAGGAGAAATGGCTTGAAGGAGATGAGATAGAATAGGATCAAGCGGACAAGTAGTAGGATGATTAGAAAGGATGAGTTTATGAGGAGTTTACATATTACATGTACTTACTATAGTAATAACAGTAAATTATACATAATTACATGCAATTAACCCTAAAACCTAATCCTAACCATATAGTAAGTACATGTAGTTAATTAATATTACTCAGTAATTAAATGCGGACTTTAATTTCATGCCAATTCAGCATTTTTATTGTAAATTATAATTACTGTAGTCATCCTCTGTAATAATGGTAATTACACATGTAACTTCATAATTTTAGGCAGCACAACACATACTACCATGATGTATAAACACTATATTTCTATATTAGGTAAACTTGGGTAATAAAACAATTAAACAATACAATTTATTTATTTTTTGCATGATGGTAATGCAAACAAGGAAATCGAAAATATTGTCACGATGCAAAAGAAAATCTTAATAGTCCCCCCAAAAATATTTAAAGACTGAAAAAATAAACATGTGAAATGAATCATAATGAAATCAATATATATAATATTTAATATTAATAATATTATTATTATTTTATGCTTACTGTCCGACCATGGAAAGGTTTAAATAAATGTTTCAATGGCTTTAAAAAATAGAAATGTTTCATTTTCTAATTTATTTTAATTTTAGGTGGGGTGAAATATGGCCCAAGACATGTTGACAGGTGAGATTTATCCGAATAACAGATGTGTCATGTCCCAAGCATCGTAAGAATGTACCCACACACAAGCCTGGCTTTCATTCTTCTACAAAACTCTTTACTACTTTTCTCAGCAGCCATATGCTCCACTCTGGCACCGCAATGACAAGGAGAAAGAACAGAAACATGTAAAGAATAAGCAAACAGGAGACAGCTCCCTTTCGAGCACTTTTTAGGGAATACGTTATACTATTTACTAAGATGCCCCGGAATTCTCGTTTTTCGTTTTTTGGGGAAAAAAAACAAAAAAACAATAAAACATTCATATTCATTCAAACCCAGCCTAGCCATGCTCCAGTATAAGCCACCAACTAACAGAGCTGAGCTCCTGGGTCCTGCACACAGCCAAGAGTCATTGGCATTCCCACTAAGTGCTGTCTAAGGCCGAATGTTTGTGTGCTTTTATCTGCAGGAGAGAAGATCTCTCAAATAAAGAATTAGATCATATGTACTCGCTGCTTCACCTGCTAGCGCTCGAGTCTGGAGCAGCACTGGCCTCCTAATAACAAAGACAGAGTGAATGAAAGATAGCGATGGTGAGACAGACAGAACTGACGAATTCTGAGAGGGCCGTGACGCGCATATTGATAGGATAGGTCGAAGGCTGTGGTATTTTTCATCAAACTGCGATGACCAGTGCTGCAATGAATAAGTGATTCATAATGCATCACATGAAGTCATATAATAACTGGACTTTTTTCATTCAAAGCCACTTACAGTATGTGAACTGCCGAGACAGTCCCCCCCCCCCCCCCCCAGGCCCCCCCCCCCCCCCCCCCCCCCCCCCCCCCCCCCCCCCCCCCCCCCCCCCCCCCCCCCCCCCCCCCCCCCCCCCCCCCCCCCCCCCCCCCCCCCCCCCCCCCCCCGTCACCTTGAAACAACTTCAGTACTTTCTCAGGGACCCACTGATGAGATGGACTGTATCTGCACCTTTCCGGGCCATTAGTCACTCTGAACTGAATTTGATACTTTGGGTTACCTCAGGAAAAGGGGACAAGGTGTGACTTGCTAGCATGACCCTGCTGGTAGGTCTTTTAACTACACCATTCTGCTGCATCTCTCTCCGTTGATGATCATTTAAAAGAAGGCATGTATTTTGATCAAATAAATCGAAGCAATTCCTAATGCATTATGGTCATGAGAAATGGTTAAATAAAAAGTCATTTAAATAATTTACACTAACAGTCGGCAGGATTTTTAAAAATGTTTTTGCAAGAAGTCTCTTTTGCTTACCAAGGCAGCATTTATTTGAGCAAAATACAGTAAATACGTAATTGAAATGTTAAAACAATGTTATAACAATTTAAATTAAATATTTTCTCTGTTTATATACTTTAAAATGTAATTTATTCCTGTGATGCAAAGCTGAATTTTCAGCATCATTACTCCAGTCTTCAATGTCATATGATCCTTCAGAAATCATTCAAATGTGCGGATATTCTGCTCAAGAAACATTTCTTATTATTAACAATGTTGAAAACACTGTGCTTCATTTTTTTCAAGTTCAACAGCATTTATTTGAAATAGAAATATTTAGCAATGTTATGCACATCAGTACTGTCACGTTACTGTCATAATTGCATCCTTGTTGAAAACAAATCTGGAAAAAAAAAAAGCCTTACTGCCCCCAAATTTTTCACAGTAGTGAATAATAATGATAAGAATAGTAATCATCATCATCATCATCATCATCATTAAATTGTGTTGGACATTGTGAGACAGGATATTGAATAGGGTTTCAAGAATTTTATGTATACTGGCTGCTCACCCCTTTGCAGATGGCCACAGCTTCTTTGGACATGGATTTGGGATAGGACACATGATGCTCCATGATGGACTGAAACAGCTCATCCTCATCCTCACCATCAAATGGGGGCTTTGAAAAGAGATAGAGAGAACAGACAGTGAAGATGAGAGGACAATGCTGTTTACTATACATGGTCAACAATAATAACATGGATCTTGTAACTTGCATAATTTGCTATTTTTCCATTTGTGTCCCTTTAACACTGGAAATTTGAAAGTCATCACCATAAAAGTGCCTTTCAAGTCTTGTTTGTTTAGCGAAGACTAGAAAAGAGAATTATGACATCCTTCTGTCAGGACAGCACAGCAGTAGCAGTCTCCGCTGGTAACAATTCAGACTTTTTTTCTCCAGCGTTCAAAGCTTGACTTGTTTCAAAACAATTCATAAATAATTGACTGAGCCCGATAGGCATGAAATACTTGCCGTTAGTCTCGGGAGATTTGCAGAACGTAATTAATAAAAACTGACCTTGAGATAGCAAGAGGTGATTTACTGCAAGCAGCAGAGAAACAGGAAATGAAACAGAGCGAATGAGAGAAGGCCCAAAAGGCACAAACCCTTGACTTGGGCCTTCTTGATCAGGGTTATCATAACTCTTACCTGCCCAGCCAGCATCTCATAGAGCAGAACTCCAAAAGCCCACCAGTCCACTGACTTTCCATAAGGCTGGTAAGCGATGATCTGAAACAGACACACTCAGAACGTAAGGCGTAAAAAAACAATTACAAATGGGTGACACTCCAAGGACATCTGTAAATATTAAAATCAATCCCGTCGTGCGCTCTGTCAAGAGTTTCAGAAGTGATTATGGTGCTTTCAAAAAAAAAAAAAAAAAAAAAAACCCCCCCCCCCCCTGTTACAATGGTTTATGTACTGTAAAGTGTCTTTCACACAATAAGAAACAAGCCGCTTTGAGGACTAGATGAACTGAAATCCCTTCACTCTTACAGCATGTTGGGTCTTGGTTTGGGAGTGTGTTGTTGACATGAATCCATCTCTAGCTCATGCTGCTGGTGTTACACTTGGAGCAGTACCATCTGGTGCTCGATGAGAGGAACGTGAGATATCTTATCAACGTAACTCTATTGCATGAAGCTGCCTCTGGGTAACAAACCCATTTTCTCCAATACGAGCTCATGATGAATATGAAATGGCACGATTTCCCTTACGATGCTTTTAGGAAAGGCAGCCCTAGTAGATGCGCAAATGTCTATGAAAGTGAAAAGTAAAAGTGACATGTGGACAAGTATTGTGTCCCATACTCGGAATTTGTGCTCTGCATTTAACCCATCCAAGTGCACACACACACAGCAGTGAGTAGTGAACAAACACACACATCGTGAACACACACTTGGAGCAGTGGGCAGCCATTTTTTTGGGAGCAGTTGGGAGTTTGCCTTGCTCAAGGGTCTCACCTCAGTCGTGGTATTAAAGGTGGAAGACAGCATTGGTCATTCACACCTCCCACCGACAATCCCTGCCGGTACCGAGACTCGAACCCACAACCTTTGGGTTACAAGTCCGACTCTCTAAACATTAGGCCACGCCTGCCCCGAACTATACATGCATGAAATATGTAGGGCACTGGCTCTCCTTTCTCATCCAACACAAGGCCGTCTTTGAGCACTCACCTCAGGGGCGATGTAGTCAGGGGTCACAAAGGTTTGGGGTGGTGGGGGGGGGGGGGGGGGGTGGGGGGGGGGGGGGAACATTTACAGTTCCAAAAAAGCATGTTCTCCTTGCACATTCCAAAGTCAGCAATTTTGATATGACCCTCCATGTCCAACATGACATTATCCAACTTTAGATCTCTGATGCACAAAGATGTGAGAGGAGTCAGTGGAGAAACAGCAATATTCACCAACACATTTGTACATGCATCATATTTGTGTGTTTATATGTGTATCAGTCCATTGCAATGAACATTTAAAAAATAAACTAAATTAATTTGTCACTCAATCACTGTTTTTCAATCCCAAATGCTAACATCTTTCTCAAGTCATGAAACTAGTTCAACAATGCAGACCTAATGGCCAAATAAAAACTGTATAAAATCATTGCAATATTCACTCGCTTTTTTATTTCGCCAGCAAAATCATCACAAATACACCATTAATATTCATAATACTGGCCAACCCTAGCAGCTTTATGAAGAGAAGCACGGGTGAGCTTGATGAGGGAGGAAAAAGAGCTCTGTAAAGAATTCATGAGTGCTGTCTGTTTGTAGTGGAAACATGCAGTGGAGGTTTTCTGTTAACAGCCTGGATTACAGCTCTACTTTCTGTTTAGGCCACCATCCAGGGGATCACTCGCCGCACTTGTACAATGAAAAACAATAATGTTTTTTGTAATGCAATGAAACACAAGACAATTCAATACACTTCACTGTTTTATAAAGTCAGAGATCATGTTTAATTAATCACAGCTCAAGACATTGAATGTTTTTTGGCCACTAAAAAATTCTGGAAAGACTTATTGTATTGTGTCAATGTTTCAACTGGCTGAATGCTCGTTGCCCAGTTAAACAACAGTCCAATAAATTGAACGGACAGTACTTCCATCCCTCAAGGCAATTTTTTTTTGTTTGCGTCAAACTAAATACAGCATAGACTCTGACTAAGATCAATTGCTGTGTGTAAGCAAGTGTGTTTTGGTGTGTGTTGCTCTGGAAGCCAGTCGTCTATGATCCCAGCAACTCTAAAGACCCATGTGGTGGCCAACAGTCAACTGTTCTCTTCTCACTTCTATGTGTGACTGACATGTGTGTTGCTGTTTGGGCTTCACTCACCTGTATATAATACCCTTCACATGCAGGAAAAACAGGCCTATGGCGATTTCTGCAGCATAAAACCTAAACACACACACACACACACACATATCCGAATCAATATGAACATCTGAGCACAGGAGATGATCATATCATTTAGTTATATAATTTCATATACATAATTTGATTTAATAATAACCCAATTTGAAGCAAAAACAGAATGTTCTGACTAGCTTTGTGAAATTATACTACATGCCTGAAAGAAGCAAACAGCAGAAGCTCTGAATGAGATGCAGATTCACTCTCTGACAGCAGGAGGCGCTGATACAGCGTTTCCTTGGTTATCGCAGTAAACAAAGCAGAACTGCCCTGAAAACACTACTTTAATATGAACTATCCACCTTTTTCTTCAACACGGAAGTAAGCCTATGGGCGAGACTTCCGGTTCATTAACCATTATAGGCAAATAATGACAAGAATAACAACGTGCAGTAAACGGTAAAACTGTTTGCACTACAAACCTGTGTGTTCATAATAAGATATACATTAAAATAATATGGTAAGACACCAATTTTCAATATCAAGAAGCGAAACGAACTGTTTTGTACACCTAAAAATAGCTCGACGTGGAAGAGACCGGAAGCTAGACCCAGAGAATTTACAAATGGCCGCGCCCATTTTTACAACAAGAAAAAGGTGGATACAGAGACGAGATGAAAAGAAAATACCACGTAAACTTTTCTGAAGACAGTCAGTTCCGTTCAGAAACACATTCATATTAACCCCCAAATCAATATTGAGGATTTCTTCCAATAGTTTGTGCATCATGAACAGTGAGTGATCTGACTGCTACAGTATTTTTTCTCTGGACCGTCTTCACGGTCTTGGACTCTGTAAGGGCGTTTTACAGACTCATATTTTCACATAAAGACAGTTTGGAAAACGATGCATTGCAACGCGTTGTACAAGTCCGAAACAGAGAAGAGTGTCTTGCAATAAGACAAAAAAAGTATATCTCTCAGGTTGTCGATCTCGCGTAAGTCCAGGGGAAGCTCCTTAAGTTCGGCCGTCCTACACACACGTGCCTGACCGCTCGCTTGCACCAACAGGAGGAGAAGGGTAGTGTTACTCTCTACACTGCACTTAACCTGAGGGATTCCTCCCTTACATTCAGCTTTGAGGAGAAAGGAAAAACAGAGCATTACTGCAGGACGGTTATAAACGGAAATATTAGCGGTTTGAACAGTGACATTACCACAAAAAAAAAATTTCCGGCGGTATACCTTGAAACCGGTAATCGGCCCATGCCTATTCCAGACATCTGTCTAATAAATAATATATCAGTCTGATGAGAGCATTGAAACTGGAGCTCTGCCCTCCGAAAAGACATAAGAGAGATAAAGCAAGTCAGATATCTGTTATTAATACAAGCATGCAGTAATCTTTTATTTATCAGGTGGCGTGTTAGTCGGTCCTATATTTTAGAAGTACATATGAAGAGAATTAGCATTCGTGTTCAGTGACTAATGCAGCTGGGGGTGGAGCAGGAAACAGGCCTCACCACAGAGTCAGATTATGTCAAAAGATAACTTCTGTTTCCAGGCCACAGCGGCAACCAGCTTCTGGCTATCACCACTTTTAGTTTTAAGTAAAGTATTTAAGTGCAAAACATTCACTAACTACCTGCAATCAGGCACTAACTACTACACTATAACAATGCTGTATATCAATTACTTTACTGTCATTCTTTTCAAACATGTTTCCTTTCTTTGGAGGACAATAAATGGCATGTAAAGATATGCTATCAATTTAAAAATACTTTATAAAAAATGATTAATCCATCATTTTATTGTTACATTTAACATTTAAGCATGAATTATATAAAGAGGTCCAAATGACACGTGGTCACGCTTTCTTTTAAGGTCCAATTCTCGCTATTAAAAAAAACATTAACTATGACTTTTGCCTCAATAAAATTAAATTTGCGCTATAATAGGTTAGTAAGGTAGTTGTTAAGTTTAGGTATTGTAGGATTTAGAATATGGTCATGCAGAATATGTGCTTTAAATGTTAATAAACAGCCAATATGTTAAAATAGGCATGCTAATTAGCAACTAGTTAATAGTGAGAATTGGTCTCTATACCTAAATGTATTATGTTTTGTTACACTTCGAACATTTTAAATAAACAGCTGTAAATATGTATATTTGCCAATTACTTTATATATAAACTGCAGTTCAAAAGTTTGGGAACAGTAAGATGTTTAATGTTTTTTAAAGAATTTTCTTATGCTCACCAAGGCTGCATCTATTCAATCAAAAATACAGTAAAACAGAAATATTGTGAAATATTATTACTATATAAACTAACAGAGCTATGGAATATATTTTAAAATGTTTTATTTCTGTGATCAAAGCTGAATTTTTATCATCATACTCCAGTCTTCAGTGTCACATGATCTTCAGAAAACATC
Organism: Sinocyclocheilus anophthalmus; assembly: GCA_018155175.1. Lineage (NCBI taxonomy): Eukaryota > Metazoa > Chordata > Actinopteri > Cypriniformes > Cyprinidae > Sinocyclocheilus > Sinocyclocheilus anophthalmus. The sequence goes on from JADLZN010001948.1 coordinate 205,431, forward strand.
ATTCTAATATATGAATTGCTGTCAAGAAAATTTATGATTATATTACTATTATTATTATTACAGCATATTATATTTAAACTCTCACGTACATTTTTTTAGGATTATTTGAGAAAGAAAGATCAAAGATCAGGTCTTTATCTGAAAAAAATGCTTTTGAAACAATTACACTATAACATTCAAATAAGCTTGGAATACATGTATAAGTTATTTATTTTTTTGGAAAGAAATGAAGAAATTAATACTTATTTTAGCAAGGATGCATTCAATTGATTCAAAATGACAGTAAAGACAAATAAATTATGATAAAGACACAATGTTACAAAAGATTTCTATTTCAGAAATGCTGTTCTGCTGAACTTTTCTATTCATCAAAGAAACCTGAAAAAAAATTCTACACATTTTGAAACCTAAACAGCTGTTAATACATATATTTATTTGTCAGTTTCAAAAGTGAATAATTGTATTATAATTAGTGTAATTTATGTTGTTACATTCAACTACATTTCAAACATTAAATAGCTGTCAATTGATTTGTCATATTGAAAATGACTTTTTTATTTCTTAATTTAAAACATTGATAATTGATTTCTTCATTTTATTTTTAAGTGGGTATTCACAACCGCAATACAATTTTTATGTAAAGTAGGTTATACTTGGAGCTCAGTCACAAAACTCAGCATAGTCTGCCGCAATTAACACTGTATTACCATCTGTGCTAAAGTCACTAAAAGGGCTCGTTTAAGACAAGATGTTGTTGTAACATTCATTTGGCATGCAAATGAGGCTGTATATATACACAGTAATGAGAGAATAAGGGAGGACGAGCAAAGTAACAAGAAAATAGTCATTGTATCTGAGAATCAATACAACTGACTCTCATTATCTCATAATACCAGCAAATTAAAAGACCCCGCTGTGTTCCATAACCCATGTGGGCTTTTGCATCTGAAAACGGATCTAGTCACAATCCCAACAGACAATGTGCTGCAACATGTTCATGTCCCTCCTGTCATTTGGGCGCTCATATCACCCTGACTTGGAACGGCGCTGAGCTCCATACCAACACAATGACACACGCTGCTCTCCTCATGAGACAGGCTATTCGTTATGAATTAAAGGGCAAAGATCGCAAGCTGAGGAGGAGCAAATAGAAATGAAGCTTGGTTAAGATGTCGAGCAGAGCGTGTTCCGAGAGGCGAGTACTGCAAAGGTCAGCTCAGTCATATACTGCCAAAGAGCCGCCCATACTGAGATATCTCAAACCCCCTGTCTATTTGCTGCTGATTCTGCCTCTTCAAATTAGTACCGGGTGTTCACAGGAATCAGCTTAGAGGTGACCACTTTAAATGAACCCAGGCATCAGACTATATCAGACTTGCAACATGCTTTGTGAATGCAAAATACTCTGGGTTCACTTTATTAGTAGGAAAACTAGTCTACTTTTCACTAATCTTATGAATCATTGAATCATTCACTTACTCAATTTGTTAAAAATGCAGTTTCATTCAGGAATGAAACACAATTGAAAGAGACACACAACGGTTCTTCTGGGTGTGTTGCTGAGGACTACTTATGTTGGCAAAACAGAACAAAATGGACAATATTGTGTCTAAAATAGAATAACATATATTGTCTTTGTTGAACTGTTGTATAAAATTAATATCACATTTGCAATTGTGCTGATATTCAGTAAAAACTGCACTATTGCTCATGTAATGTTATCATATATATGCACATCATAATAAATTAATATAAGACAAAAACTGACAAGGGGTATTTTTGCTCCCATATCTTGAATTTGGGGTCACTGTGACCACATTCTACCGGGTTATATCACACAGAGAAATCATGCACTATCAAGGCATGTGTTTGTTTGGTTTTTGCAAAGAGAGTGACATACACGTGCATCTAAAAAAATAAGAATATTGTGAAAAAGTTAAATTTTTTTGGTAACTTATTTCAAGAAGTGAAACTTTAATATATTCTAGATTAATTACATGTAAAGTAAAAACTGATGAGGGGGGTGGGGCGAGAGAGCATTGGGAACCGAGCCGGAGCGGGGGGTGGTGGAAGAGTCATGATAATGATGCAAAACTGTGCCAATCGTCACAAAAACATTTCAAAAGTTGTTTTGTTAAATTTGGATGATTAGAGCTTTCCAGGATATTCCTAGATATAGGATATTACTAGATCAATAAAAAAAAAAAGGATTTGCAAACAGAAAAGTTCAAGTTCTTTAAAGTATGTTCATTTCTGCACTCAATACTTGGTCGGGGCTCCTTTAGCACAAATGACAGCCTCAGTGAGAGTGGGAAGCGAGCAGCCTGTGGCACTGCGAGGCAATATGAGACTTCGCTCGTTTCTGTATTGTTGGATCGGACTGTTTCTCATCTTTCTCTTAAAATCCCATAGATTCTCTCTATGGGGTTCAGGTCAGGCATGTGGGCTGGCCAATCAAACATAGTAATATCATGGTCAGCAAACCACTTGGAAG
>JADLZN010001948.1:212924-371139 GCA_018155175.1 Sinocyclocheilus anophthalmus
GCCAAATAAAGAGCTTTTGCTTTCGCACTGAAACACACAGCATATCCATGACATGGCTGCATCGAACACTAACTGCGGTTACTGAAACCATGTCTTCTTTCTTTGCGTGAACATTTTTGGCGGCGTTATGCAAATCTTCCCTCATTGTGACGTAGACATGTGGGGACGTGTTTGAACGAGGTGTTTTAGCCCGATCTGGATCAGCCTTCTCTTCTAGATAGAATAGATCCTTTTATGGGAGACTTTGAGCTTTGTAACTCTGCAGATCTTATACATGCACAAGCAGCTACATAACATATTAACGAAAAGGAAAACTAGAAATCACATCATATGACCCCTTTAAACATAAATTTTAGAATAAAATAGAATACAATAGTACATTTTGGAATCAATTTGATGATGGTTTCTTAACGCTTCTTTAAGTACAATAGAACACAGTCATTGGTTCATTTAGGATTGGACATGACAAATGAAGTTCCAAACGTAGGTTCGGGAGGAGCCTAATCATTCAGTCCTGTCAATCATCATTACAAGCCTATATAAACAGCTCTCATTGCACTGTCCCAGCGTCAATTCTTCCGGCATCCCTCCACCTACTTCTATTTTTCTCCCTCTAGGTACTACCGCAATGGGGGGGTTGAACTCAGCGCTCAAGCAGAGCCTCGGGTTCGAGCCTCCATTAAGGACAGCAAGCCTAGTTTGTTTACCAATAACCATCAGGACTGGATGGGCAGGTGAACTCGTGAAATGTAATTTATGGTAAATCAGTAACTGCGGAGCATTCTATTTGTTTTTGTCTAAAAATAATCTGTTCATAAATGTAATTCACTCAGGAACTGGATTTAACATTTCACTTAATGTTTTTGATTCATTTCTCATTCTCATTCATTTGGGAATTTGTTTTGCTCTATATTTCTGATTTACTAAAAAGAACCAGCTCATTTGTCCGGGAACTGGACAATACTGGACACACTGTCAAGTCAAGTCGCCGTTATTTATATAGCGCTTTTTACATTGCAGATAGTGTCAAAGCAGCTTTACAGTATTAAACAGGGAAATAGTGTGTCGAAATAGTGTGCTGTTCTCCTCTGGCCAGGCGAGACCAGCAGTTTAATTCTAGGCTGCAACAAAGTCAGATTGTTATGCAGAGATCATCTTGTATATTTTGCTATATGCATACGGGATTTTGATTCACTAAAAAAAAGTTTAAAAAAAAAAAAAAAATTAATTTGTACTACATGTCTGCACCATTAATTTCCACGAGGGGCGGACTGGGAAAAAAATTTCAGGCCGGGAAATCTCACACTCATACACCCACAACAAATTCTGAAACATGGACAACCCTATTTTTTTTGTATGGACCTCACATAAAAAAAGTTTTAAATCCTTAGGTTGGGGACATGCAAAATAATTAAAAGTTCTCTCCTGAACTGCACCTTCACTTCCATTTTTCTTTTCAGTCTCTTTATTTTGCCCAGATATCTCTCTCTCATGACTTTAATACTCAATATTTAACAAAACTATACATTCTAAATAGCCTACATGTCAAAATCAGTACATCACTACAATATCTTTATAGAAAAATCATAATACTGAACATGAGTAATATTTTTCCCGTACAAAAATTAACCATGATTTTATTATAGTAAAAGTACAGTAATCATGTTTTTTTTTGTTTTTTTGGCAAATGGATTACCATTTGTTTTTATTTTTACTACAAATTCCATGGTTAAAATATGGTTAGTGTAGCAAAAAACCATGGTTAATTTGTGGTTAACATGATTTAACTATAGTAACCATGTATTGGACCTACTTAGAGTAAAATCATCGTTAATTTTCATAAGGGTTGTGCTATTGTCTGCCCTAGCTCCCCTAAACCTATTATAAATTATGATTTTTTTTGTCTGCTAAATTACTACTGTAACATCACAATAGATAATAATGATGTCCTTTAAACAGTATTTTGAGTGATGACTGATGAGCAATGAGCTGCTGCTGCTTAACTAAGTAAACGAAGACAAAACAACAATAGCATATTTACAGATGAAACTGACCTGCACTTGAAACCCCGAACAGTAGTTTGGCGCTCTGATTCAACCTGTGCGCTTCCACAGTCACACTCCATTCTCTCTCTCTACATTGATTACTCTGAATAAAAGGAGCATGCAGTCCACGAATAACCTATCAGATTTATTAGAGATTAATTAAGCGAATGGCGAATTGAATGGAAATAATCGCTTTAGGACATTAGGCCAGCAAGTATACATATAAAAATATAAATAGCGGGCCAAATCGGTGCCAGCACACTGGCAAATCTGTCCCGGTTATCCGATGGCAGTCCGCGCGGTTTCCACAGACACGCAGCACGTGCAGGATTCATATATTGTCTTTTTGCGCCTTAATATTCACAGACACTAGTCCATATCGTGTTTTGATTCAAGTGACCTACTTTTGATTTATTCGTCCAAAATGTGATATTCCGTACCGCGTTAGGCATAGGAATTCCGATAGACTGGATCTAAGAAACGTCTGTTTTCCGCATAGCGAAATTTAGTGCCGTATGTCGCAGCGTATGTCAGTGCAATTTTGGAAAGAAATCATTAATGTACAAGGTACTACACCAAATGCTTTGTATATTGTATAGACTTTGTTTTTGATTCACTAAAAGGAACTGGCTCAAACAATTCATTTATATTTCCATTTATTCATATATTTATCCAAATACTATATAATTCTGTGTATTGATGTACTGACATTAACAGTAAGATTTTATGAAATGCCTATGGATTTGTGTATTACTTTTACTCAACCCCCTGCAAGAATATTTACTTTTAGTGACAAGACTATAATACATTTTTAACAAATCCACACACACACAACTGCACATCCACACACTAATACACGAGACGAATCCCAGGGCCAAAATCCAAAGATCAAAACATGCCCGACGTCTTCATATCTGCAAGTTTCAGCCACATTTTCCCTGGGCTCCATTTTATTAGCTTTCTTCCTGTAATGATGTGGCTTATTTTACATCAGTTTCGGGTGGTGTTATTTCCTGCAGTGGTGGTGGTGGTGGTGTGTGTGTGTGTGATGGTCAGGGGAATTAGAGTCAGGGAGGATTAAGAGACTGAAAGTGATGAAGAGTGCGAGGGGGAGACGGACTGCTAGGCAGCAGTGTTTAAAGGAGGTCCCATCACTGTCGGGAAGGAAAGAGGGCGGCGGCGGGAAAGAGTCTTTACCTCACTCCACTACACACCAACTACCTAAACCCCCACGATTACAACACATCAGCATACACAACCACAACACACACACACACACACATCTGACTAACTCCCCATTATAGGCTTGAGGATAATCTACATGACTGCAGCTGTTTGGCTGTCAAATACCTCCTGTGACTGATCCCCCTCCATAAAGAAATCCCCTCCAAACACCCCGCTCGAATATCTCGCAGGTTTTATTTGCTCTTAACGAACGTGTGTGCAAAGTAGGAGATGATTTAGTGGCGTAGCTTCGTTTGAGATCCAATGCAGTTCCAGAAAAACAAGGCATAAAAGAGCTTCGGCCGCGTGACGTCACAATCTTTTCCTCCCCCAGAGTCTCCTCGGTGTCTGACTCAGTCCTCTCTATCCTTTGACTCTCGCTTCCTGTCTCGATTTCACCGTCTCTCGCTATCTTGCTGTCAGTGACAGGGGCTCATGCGGTGCTCAGTAGGATGTTGAGAGATGGCAATGCTGCCTGTCACAGCTCTGCTGTGGCCACAGATGAGTGTGTGGCGCGCTGCCCCCCTGTGAGCATGTCACATTCACATGACCACACACACACACACACACACACAAACACCATTCTGGTCGATGTACAAATGACTGCAGTCTCTAAGCAGCTTGTGGGGGATGGGGAGGGATGGATTCAAGTGTGTGTGCCTGTGTGTGAGTTCGTGTTTGTGTTTGGTCATGTGCTACAAAATGAAAGAATACACAGTGACATGTGTGCCCACGCTTCAACTTATGTCAGAGGATATACGTTGAGAAGAGAAAGAGAAGAGAGGAGCAAAAAGGGGATGAGTTGAGATGAAAAGGAGAGGTGACGAGATGCTATGAAAGGAGGAGAGAAGAAGAGATGAGATGAAATGAGAAGAGATGAGAAGATGTGGTAAGGACGAACAAAAGAGAGGAGATAATATGAGATGAAAAAGAGACGAGGAGAAGAATGACCAGATGAGAGGAGAACAGGAGAGGAGAACAGAAGAGGAGAGACGGGAGAAAAGAAGATGAGGAGATGAGAGCAAAAGGGTGACGTGAGATAAGATGATGAGATGAGATGCGTCTATATGAGACATAGAGAGAAGAACAAAATAAACAACTTGAAATGAGATGAGAGCAGAAGAGGTGAAGAGAAATGAAGCGGAGAAGATGAGGTAAGAAGAGGAGAGGAAAAGAGAAGTACGAGATGAAAAGCTGCTGAGGAGAGCAGGAGAGAGGACAAGGTGAGATGAGAACTGAATAGACACAATGAAGAAGATGAGATGACAAAATGAGAGACGAAAAGAGACGAGAAGATGAAGAAAGGAGAGCAAAAGAGACGTCATGAGATGAATCTAAGACATGAAATGAGATGACAGCAGAAGAGACGAGACGAGAAGCTGCAGTACCATGGTCTGAAAGCAGGAGTGCAGGTGAGTGAGGAAGGGTGGTTTTCCTGACAAGGCCAACACTCTCTTCTCCACCATAGTGCATTCAACATCATCATCCTGGATCACCACGTCCTTCTTCAGGATCTTTACGGCAAACAGCTCATCACCTCCCTTCCTCTCGGCTAGCATCACCTAAAAAAGACAAACAGAGAGAGAGAGAGAGAGATGCGCGTGCAAATACAAAAGGGTAGCAGGGTGCTCCAGAGGGGGGTGTGTATGGGGGGTTTGTTTTTGGGTAGGGTGGCGTTTCGCGTTGTGTTTTGGGGGGTTGTGGGGGGTTGGTTAACGGGTATGCTGGTGGGGGGGAGGTGCCGAGAGGGGTTTGGGTGGGGAGGGGGGTTTATCGTTCACTATATTATATTACCTATACTAGGTGCCAAACACACATAACTGAAGCAACATGAGGAAGATGACAATGTTTGTTTGCTAGCAACACTGTAACACAGCGCATGAGCTACATTTATTAGCAGAAGATACACTGGCCTTTGACTGCGGATCAATACAGCAGCGTTTACACTCATTCTCAGCACGTTTAGAGCATGTTAGGCCAGAGAACATACAGTAGCTGCAGTGGAGGCACAGATGATATACAAAGACGAAGAGAAACGACGGACAGAGGAGATGAAGCTCTCGCACACATGTGAAGACGATAAGGAGCAGATTTGAGTGTGGCACAATGGCACGGTGAAGGAAATCTTGAGTGATGGGAAGGCAGATTTTAATTGTGCTCATTTTTAGGATTGAGCCTGAAGGCACACATACTAAAGAGAAGAGACAACCAGAGAGAGAGGGATGGAAGAAAAAAGAGGGAGAAAATTTAAAGAGAAGAGAGAAAGACTGCACTGAGTCAAAGAGCAATAGAAATGAAGGAAGATTAAATAAATATGCATAAACATTAAAAAGTATAAACATTTTAATCTAAATGCATAAACATTTTAATATAAATAAAATTGATATGTTTGAATATGATTTTTTTTTTACATGGTAAATACAACTTGCCAGATAGATAACATTAAAGCAATAACATCACTAAACTGAAATAATGCCAATTAACATAAATACTAAAACTAAAGCTAAGCTACAATGTAATATTGTATATTGCAATCTAATATTGAGATCTGGTAAAACATCTGTTACCATATAAACATAGCTGAAACATAGATGACCTAGACAAATTAAATCAAACGAATTAAAAAGAAAACAAATAAGAGCTTTCAGAGCACCAACATTTCACACTTTGAGTTTTACACTGTGGTGCCTGACTTAATACAGTACATTACATCCATATGCAAATGAAGTAAATTTTTTTCAGTAGTGTAACCATTTTCAAAACTGTGTAGCTTTTCCAGTAACAAGCTACTTTTTTCAACAAGTAGCAGCGTAGCACGACAAGGCAGTAAACAAACATGCTCTCCTAAAATATCCTTTCTCTCTCACATATGTAGCACCAGAAAATCTGATTCTTTGCAGTGAATCTGTCCATGTAAATAAACCAATTCAAAAAAATTATTTACCAATTTGAGTGGCATTTTAAAGGTTTCTAGATACAGCAATTTGATGTTTTTCAGGTTGTAGAAAGAGTAGCTTGACTGTAGCATAACTATTTGTGTCTCTTGTAGTTTGGAAAGCTACAGATTTAAATTAGCTCCCCAACACTGTTATGCATGTGAGATGAACTTAAACACAATCCAATATGCCTGACACAGCCACAGCACTTCTTGTCACCAAACCAATAGTGCTTCATCAGTGTGTGAAAGCATCTCTCAAATACCTTCCCTCATTCTGCGTCAAGGTCACATAGAGAAAAACCTGACTGACAGAGGAAAAGTAATGCTTGAAGAAACTTTACGGACAGTCTGGATCTGCTTTTTAGCTCTCTCTTGAAAATAAATGCACATATTGAAATGAGCAGAGTTATTTCAGTGTAAAGGCAGCCCCAGATGGACACCTTGTGACTGGCGATGGGAAAAGAGAAGCGATACACTTCAACATTACAGAGGACACCATCTGCTGCTCACAGGCTCTACACCCTAACACACATACTACTCTGGCAGCATAGCAAGCAGGTCATATCCATTCCAACGCATTCATTACCACTGCATACCTGTTTAGAAAAACGCACATCAAACAAAAGGTACACGACTGCACACAGTGCTCCAAAGTCTCAAGGACATTGTCAGCTAGTACAGCTGCACAAAAGTATCTGCTGGGCCCTGGATGAGAACTGCTCCAAGATCAGCATATTCAAGGACAGAATCTGATCAATGATCATGTCTCCAACTGTGAGATCTGCATCAAACCCATAATCACACAAATGGACTCGTGAAAGTGCACATCTGTCAGCTTTTGAAGCTCCCTCTGCTGAAGGCTCGGCATCATGGAATCTACAGTGTTTTTGACAAAGTGCCGCCAGTCCCCTATTTACTCTTGTAAAAGATTTTTTTTAATGAGATCCTTTGATTATATCTCAGTAAAAAGGATACTCATACATTGATTAAAGGAATAGTTCACTCAAAAATGACAATTTTGTCAACATTTAGTCGTTTCAAAACTGTAACCTGTACGTTTCTTTCTTATGTTGAACACAAAAGAAGATGTTTTGAAGAATTTCGAAGAACCAAGCAGCTGTTGGACCCCACTGACTTCCATAGGAAGGAAAAAAAATACTATGGAAGTCAATGGGGACCAACAACTGATTGATTACCAGCATTCTTCAAAATATCTTCTTTAAGTAAAACATAAGAAAGAAAATCATAATGTTTGGGATACATGAGGGTGGAAGTTATAACGTGACAAACTTTTCTATGTTTTTAGGGGAACCGTAGTTTCTTTAAAAACAAGAGGAAGAAGAAGAATTGAGAAGAAAAATTGTGTAAGATACTATGACTTGATTTAAATGTATAGTTCACCCAAAAATGAAAATTCTGTCATTGTTTACTCACCTTCCATTTGTTCCAAACCCGTATGAGTTTCTTTCTTCTGTTGAACACAAGAGTATTGCAGATGTTTGGTCAAAAAAGCTGAGAGTAACCATTGACTTCCATAGTATTTTCTTCCATAATATGGAAGTCAACAATCTTCAAAATATCTTATATGTTCAACAGAAGAAAGAAACTCATATAGTTTTGGAACAACTTGAGGGTGAGTAAAGAAATTATAATTTTTTTAGGTAAACTATCCCTTTTATGTTTAATTTTCCTTAGTCAATAATTGTCAAATTGTCTTTTTTAAAGTGTCAATGTTACATAAGTAACAATATCGAGTAATGACATTTTGATTCAACAATACAACCTCAAAAATTCACAATGTTATCAATAAACACGCATTTAGAAAATAAATTTTCATTTCATGCAGACTTTAAACCTTACTTTTTTATCCTTAAAGAAAACTTTACATTTTATCCTTTAATAAAATCTGCCAATTGTATGGCCTATGACAAAAAAAAATTAAAAATAAAGCCTTTTCTTAAAGGTTCCTTGTTCAATTTCACACAAACATAATTGCAAAATCACTGACAGTTCAGAGAGAGTCAGAAGTGATAGTTCACTGACTGAGGGAGTCTGATTCAATCTGCTAACTCACGGGTGAGTTTAACGCTATTTCTTGAATCTTTTTGACTGCCTCATTAGAAAAAACTGCTTCATAGTAGTTAAAAAAAATTTTATTTTCAAAAATCAGACGGCACAGCTCATGCTACGCTTATTGTTGCCTACAACAACCACTTCTGTTTAGTTGCACTCTGGAGCACCGGACTAAGTTAAGAAAACAAGCTCCATCATATCTTTTTATCCAAAAACGATTTTAATGTTCTGCAGATTTTTACTGGAAAACAATCACAATTTTTTTCAGACTGCAAGTTTCGGCTGACTTCAGCACTGCCTTTGCTATCTGAACACGAGTCTATGAGATTGCAGTGAACCTCAGAGTCACGTACTGTATGACGTCTGGTCGAGAATGAAGGTGCAGCAGCGAACTGCACAGATCAGTCTATCAGATGCAACAGTAAGCCTGACATTTAGTTTGTCATGATTTGGACGACATCAAACAGTCTTGCTAATGATGCTGACAGAGGTCTAGCACTGCACCTCAACATATCAATATCATTTTAAAATCCTGTTGCCATGGCAACTGGCAGCAGCTGGAACATGAGCCCACTCACCCTCCTATTTCCCCTCTCGCTGTCTTTTAGCCTGCATTATCTTAGTTGTTTAGAGTGACCTCACAGATCGAGAATACCTGCTGCTCGAAGCACCAGTGAGTCTACCTGAGACGCACAGAGAGAGAGAGAGCGAAAGAAGATGGCAAGAGTTACCTTTCCAAAGCTACCCTTGCCCAACACCATGAGAAAATTGAAGTCGGACAGTTTCATGCGGTCCCGGTTGCCATTGCTGTCGAATTTGGAGATGGCGTTGGAGGAAGAGCCATCTGTTTTGCTGGGACCAATTTTAGCTCTCTGTTGGGAAAGAGCAAAAAGAAGCAATAAGCTTGTGTTAAAGAGGGGTCAGAGACAACACACGTTTTTCTAGCACGGTGGTGACTTTCAGTTGACTTCTATTGTTTTTATACTGAGCTAATGATGTTTTCTTTCCATACTTCTAAAACCAAAATCACAGAAACCTACACTCTCAGAGCAAAAAAGGTACAGAAGCTGTTGCTGGGTCGGTACCCTTTCAAAAAGCACTAATATGTACCATTTAGGTACTAATATGTACGTTACATACTAACATGCATATTTATAGTACTAATATGCACCCTTTAAGGATAAATAAGGTACAAAGGTGTTCCTTGAAAGGATACTGCCCCAGTGACAGTTTTTGTACCTTTTTTCTGAGAATGTAGGGACACACCAATATTACATTTCTGGCTTGCATTCTGTTATTAAATTATTAAACGTGTTTTCAAAAAAATTATTAGTATTTTTAAATTTAGATTACATTTACCTTTCAATGAGCATTACATGACCTTAAATGTAATCTAAATATAAAAGCAGGGTTAATGAGATTGTCACGACATATTTAAGATTAAGATATTTAAGAAATAGAGACGGGCACAAATACTGTGTGGGAAAATGTATTTAAATACAAATAGAGTATTTTGAAAATACACAAAATACATTTGAAATTGGTCATCCAGTGAAGTAACACTATTAAGGCCTGTTTACACTAAGAACGATAATTTTAAAGATAACTATATTAGTGTATTCTAAGTATACAATGCAGTTGTGTCATCTGTCACTTTAAATGCTCAAGCTCTTTAAAGCAGAAATGATTCCGATTGGCTGTCAGTGTTTTTATCATTCATCATTTTGTGTGCTGTTATGGTTATAGTTGTGGTGTGCTGTCTGCTATTCACTTAGATTAGGGGATCTGATCCATGCTTGGGGGCGATTGACCCCCAAAGTCCAGTTCATTTCAAAAGTGCGACTGCTCTGTACAGTGTCCAGTGCGGTTCGTTTAACCATGCCTTGGCCCGCTTGAAGAGGTGGCTCGGGTGCGGTACACATGTAGTGTGATCGCTAACTGCGCAGGAGCATGGAACAGTTAATTTACTATTTTTGTATCCACTGTTATCATTATGACAGCAAAAATCTTTATTACTACTTGGATATCACACTTTTCAATTAATTTCATTTCGAGTACATTTAGACTTATAATGGGACTGGTTCTCATCTTATTGATGAACATGTATTGTAGTTTGTGAGTAAAGCTGCAAATTCCACCATTAACCTCAGTTGCCTCTGTAATAATCCTGTGATATCTGTCTGTTAGCGAAAGGACAATCGCGCTTGGGCTTTAGTACAAGGCAACTGTGCCTAGTGTGAGTATGCCCTTAGAACAATTTTTTTAAATATATCTTTATTATTAGCATTATAGTTACCTTTGTCTTGGGGTACACACACACAGAAAGCTGCTTATTACTCATTCATCCATGTTTCTTTATCCCTCTGACATGTCAATAGCTCCTGCCCACTAAAAGCTCCACAGATATATTTGCATACCACAACGATATATAAATGATATAGAAAAAGTTCAGTCGATTTACACTTTATATCATCACCGACATATACAGTATATTGTCATATCGCCATAGCAAGCAGTAATGATTAAAGCTTAATGAACACATCTGACTAACTAGTTGATAAAACCAAAATCTGACTAAAAAAAAACCTTACAAGACTGACTAGTACTAATGATATGTTCCTCTTGCTAGTGCTTTTTTTTTACCTGCTGGGACAGGTATGCTTTTTTCCCCACAAAAGCAAGTCATGCACATAGTGCAATAACGATTTCAAGCATTTTGTATGGTTTCTTTCTACACAGCAAAACAGCATGTATTTGACTGAAAATCATCAACAAGCTAACTGAAAATATAGCACTCTGAATGATGATATAGTTGTCAACAAATTGGATGCTAAATTTTATTCAAAATTAAATATCTTAAATATCTACGATTTTGGCTTTAATAAGATTTTCCCAGGAAACCTGGCGTCCTCCACGATTCCTATTCTTTCCAACAGCAAAGCACTTGAATGCGACATGCTTGTAATCAGGACTTCTGAAATTGGAAATTGGACATTCTGATAGCACACGAAGGCAGTATTATCTTATTCTTTACAGGAATCAGATAATCCAGAACCCAATCTGAAGATGGAGTCATCCAGCTGCAGCTCACATGCATGAAAGTGGCATTGTCACGAATCCGGTCAGTGGTCTTCTGTCTGCTCACCACCAGAGGTCGACCTTTGATTACATTGAATCTCACACCACACAAACTGTTGCGTACAATGGACTACATTTCCCATGCTCCAGGCATGATTGGACCACCTGCACCAATCACACACCACACAAAACTATTATAACAACCATCAAAGCCTCTCTAATCACCAAAGTATTGTTCTGCATTTTTCACTCTCCTAGTGATAGCTGCTTTACAGAGACATTTCGTGTTTTCATAGTCTAGTCTAGTCTTGCTATTACCTTTTTCCTGATTCCTGCCTGTGTACCTTGCATTATCTATTGTTTTACCGTTCCGACTCTGTTTGCCACTGCCTGGACTATTGCTGAGTACATGTTGGATATTGTTCGCCGGAGTAGATAACGTCTGTGCCTGTGAATACTCGTGTCTTGCTGCAATACATGTTGCTGGTGTTTCGACACGCCGGTGGTCAGGACTAGTCTCCTAAATAAAGCTTGCAAATGGATCTGCATGTCTCTCGTCTCGTTCGCCCGGTTACAGGCATGTTTGAACTAGTTGATACAGGAAATCAGCTGTCTAATAAAGATTGGCAAAAAGTCTTTTATGTATTTTGAAAATACAAAAATACTAAGATTAAATATATTTAAATGCAAAACACATTAGATTTTTTTTCAAAGGTATTTAAATACAAAATAGTATTTGTATTTGTATTTGAAATACTGCCCATCCCTGTTAACCAATACCTATAAATAAAAAAACTCTGATATTAGCTGATTACCAATTTAGTACTAATACATTATTCATCCCTAGATGATATATTCATTTAAAATAAAAATAATACAGTATGTATATACAATATTGACAATACTGATAAAAGACAATACTGAAAAAAAAGTATTTTTGGTGCAAAGTTTCAGTTAACAATACATGAACGACAAGTTAGATATATCACACATATATTGTGCATCCATACAGAAACCTGTTAGCATTTTTAGATTTTCATTACGACATTCACTGTTTATTAAAAGCTAAGCACAAACTCCAAGCCTTTAATTTTAGTCTGCTGACAGCTAGTCTGTGACAAGAAAGCCTCAATATTACAGTATCACTTGTGAGACTTAAAACTTTCAAGCCATCTTGTCTTCAAATATGCACACTCTCTCAACATTTGAGAGAGCAGCAATGAGGAAAGACCAATGAAATAGTGAAAGAGTGCAAGCTTACAGCGAGGCACCGGAAAGTGTGAGTAAATGCAAAAATAACAACTGCTCCATATGTCTCCCCATGCACCATCGCATCTATATTTCTAGTCTTTTTCTTATTTTCCTCCGATCGTTTGCTGGTCTCCACAATCTCAGGTTTTACTATCCTTCTGGGGACATTTGGGCTTCACGATGAAGGCAAAACCTGGCCCACACACATACAGTACCAACATAAGAATAAGCCACAACCTGACATTACTGACATCTTTTGTTTGTTTCTCTCTGTTGATGTTACTGAATTTCTTAAGCAGGTCTATTCATCACGTCGCTGCTAAATCCATCAAACACATGATTCAGCAAACGCTGGGTAAACCTATCACCCAGACTGCAGATGAAGCAGTTTGTGGCTATTGTGTGCATGTGTGAAAAAGACAGCGTGCATCTTTAATACAAAGAGAGATATTAAATATGTCTTTGGCAGCATTTGTAAAACAGCTCTAATGTGTTTGTTAGACACAGAGGAAGTGGGTGTGCGTCTGTTAAACTGTGGCGGTCTGTGTGTGTATCTCTCGCTCTCCCTGGGTGAACGTTTAGTTTCTGGCAAGGATCTTGCTGCCCAAGCTGGCATGCTACGGAATGACAGACGGCCTGTGTAAATGTCTGTGGTTCCTTCTGTATTAAGTGTGTGTGCGGTCACAGGGCACAGTCATTAGGCCCCGTCGGCTGCAGGCTAAGGGGAAGTGTACTGCCGATTTCCTTGTTCACCAACTTTCTCCTTCACAGTCCACTGAGAACTGATCCATTATCTACAGCTGTGAGCCAATCACACCTACAGCAGCCTGGCAACAGGTCACGCACACACACATACGGTCTCACACAAGTGCACTAAAAGCTTTTCTCATTCACAACACGTTTGCACAGCACTTGGGCTGACTTGGGCTTTTATGCACTGCAGACATTATTTTAACTTGCTATCTTATTTTCCTACTCTAAAAATATGTAAATATGCTTAAAACAAGATTTATTTGGACATTTGTCTTGATTTTGTACTTGTTTTAAGCATCAAACTCTGCGTAATAGTCTGTTTTGTCTGTCCAGCTAACTTTTTTAAACATCCATATATGTTTTATTTGAATATTTCCCTAAATAGTTCTAAATAGTATATTATATACTGTTTGTGTGTGTGTGCGTATACACCGCGGCAGAAAATTTAGCCGTGTATTCTGATGAGATTTTTCATTTAATCATTCTAATAAATGATAAATTAGCCATGGGACAGCGGGGTCAGAAAAAAACAGGTGGAGAAGAAAAGACATGTTAACTGCAAAAGTATTAAGAATTAATGTGAAGAATTAGGTGTAAAACCATCAAGAACCATTTAGTCTCAAGCGCCACCATTTTCCAGAACTGCAACTTTCCTGGAGTCTCCAGAATTACAAGGTGTCAGGTTCTCAGAGACTTTGCTTGGGTAAAAAATCCTAAAGAAATGACCCTCACTTAATAAGAATAACACTGCTGAAGTATTGTGAAATACATTAAGACAAATTTTTTATAGGCTTTATTGACAGATAAGTTGAGAGTGACTCTTGAAGGACCGGCATCACATCCTCTTGTTCCACTGTTTGAAGAATTTATCTTCCAGAATCTGGCAGTAAGTTTTAGGAGCTCATTTTTATTCCATCTCCTATCCTGAAAAGTCTGTCTCGCAGGATTGACTAAAAATGAGCTCCTAAACCTTACTGCCAGATTCTGGGAAGATAAATTCTTCAAACAGTGGAACAAGAGGATGTGGTGCTGGACAATTATATATTACTTATAAATGATTAAATACAAAATCAATAGTAGTTAGATTGATGTGGTTGGAACTGGTTAAAATGTCTGCTTGGAAAAAATATAATAAGAATTATCAACATGTATAATTATGCACCAAGTGTATCATTTGAATATGTATTTAACTATATGCACAAATTGTTTAAACATTTATTTAAAAAATAGGTATGTCGTCTTTAAAAATAAGGTTAAATATTATTTGATTTGAATATGTATTTAAATATTTGTCTTTCTAAAATCCGCTATATATAAATATTATTATTTATCAATATCTCTATGTTTTGTTTGAACATGTAAAAAAAAATATCGTCTGTCTACTATTTTAAAATTTTCTAATATCTATTGTTTTACATCTTGATTTAAATATATCTGTTTATTTTGAATATTATTAAAAACATATGGTTGGTTTTTTATTTAATTAAGTTATTTGCCTGTCTAATATTTATTTAAATATATATGTATGTTTATTTGAATTTTTTGTTAAATATCTGTCTGTTTGACTATTTAAAATTTTTCTTTTTTTTTTTACATAACTACTGAACATAAAATGAAATGAGACTTTTCACCTTTAATAGATGGGACAGAACTGACAGGAAACAATAAGGGATATTTTCTAGAAACTATCAAAGACAGATTTGATGTAAACTCCAACATGTTAGCACATGTGCTTTGTCCACCAGGTTATCAGACAAACTAATTTCTAACATTTTATGCAGTGCACACACATCTCTTAAATTACATATGCCATTGACATCCTGTGATATGAACAAGAGGTGACTGTAATTAAAAATACGCACAGCTGATTTCAATTCCGACACCTTTACAATCACTCCAAATGAATATCTGCCTGCCTCTCACTTTTCCCATGATTCCGCTGCTATTTACCAGCAGAATGAATGTGTAGGATTGCCTGGGTCCCTTCGGCCCATCCCACACGCGCCTGTCTCACTGCCCTCTCTCTCACAGCCTCTTGGAGCACATTCAATTTTAATTTCCAAACTGCTGCCATATTGTGAGGCTGGCATGCGGCTCGGTCTAGCATAGAATTCCATTAACCCACTCCCTACTGTTCAGACGCCACACTTCACACTGTCCCTGCAGACAAACACACGGCCCGGCTGAGTCTGCTGCCCAGTGCTCAGCTTCACTCACACATCCCTGCCTCTTTTTCTGTCTGTCTGCCCTCCCTTTATCTCATTTAATGGGGTCATTATTTACACACCCTCATGTCGTTCTAAACCTGCATGACTGACTTTGTCTGTAGAACACAAAATGAGAAATTTAGAATAATGACCTGGCTGCTCTTTTCAAAAGTTACAAAGAATAGGGACTGAAGCACTCTAGCGTTAAAAAGCACTCAAAAGTATCACAAGAGTTGTCCAGATGATATATATTCTAAATATAGCAAAGCTTAAAGTAGTCATTCAATGAAAACATTAGTCAGAAACTTTTCTAGCTCTTGATGATTCATGAACAAATTGTATTTGAATGAATCTATTCATTGACTTGATTTGAATGATTTGTTCACAAACGGAACTGATGTGTTTAGTAGATTTCGAAGTCACTCGTTCAACATTTCAGTTAACAGCTCATTAGAGGGGAGGAATGTTATTGGACGACTTCAGTTTCGGTCTGTTTCTCACAATGTCTGTCACTTTGAATGTACCTTGAATATAAAAGTCTTGAATGTATAATTGAACATATAAGTGATATAATATATAGTTGTCTAATAAACCTAGCATTGTATATTATGAATATTGCTGGCTCTTGATGAATTGCTTTGTTTCTCCTCTTTTCTAAGTTGCTTTGGATAAAAGTGTCTCCTAAATGCATTTATTTAAATGTAAATATACTACACAAGTCATATTAACCACTTTTATGATCCTTTAACAACTTGAATATTCATTTATTTAAATATATGTCTGTCTTGTTTAAATACTTAAACATTTATGCTTTATTTAAATATGATTTGAATATTATGTGTTTTAAAAAATCTATATATTAGTATTACTTTTATTTTTTTTACTTTACATTTTGGGACAGACGACAGGTAATCATAGATATTTTATCTGGAAATTATTTCTGACTGTTTTGACATTTGAAACATTCTGGCTCACTGAAGGGGAGGACTGTCAGTGAACGACTAATATTTTGGTCTGTTCCTCACTCTACCGTAACACTTTAGAAGATTTCCAAAATACTGCATGTCATATGCACAACTTTTAGGATCTTTTTAGGATGCTTTGTCTCCTTTTTGAAGCTTGAAGGGTCCAGTTGCTATTCACTGCAATCGCCTGGAAAAGAGCAGCCAGCACATTATTCAAAATATCTCCTTTTTGTGCTCCACAGAAAAAAAATAAAGTGACACAAGTTTGGAACAACATGAGGGTAATTAAATTATGACAGAATCTTCATTTGTGGCTAAACAATCCCTCTAATCTTCATGGCTCAGAGTTTTTCCCCATCTCTTGCTCTGAAGGTCGTGGTTCTGTAGATCTGTGGGCAGGGACGTGTGGCCTCTGGGGAAAAGCCATTTGAGAAGCTCTGTCTCTCCGCCAAAACCACGAGTTGAGTGGCGGCATTGATCTCTGCACACACACACATGCACACACAAAAAACGCTCTCCACCTCCTCCTCCTCCATCGATTGCTGGGCGTGAACGAGCGATTAGCTCTGTATCCAGCTAAGAGCCTCATCACTGGACTAAGGGAGTGTTTCTTTTGTAAAAGACAAACATCTCAGCCGTATTCTGCTCAGCAGTAAAACCAATGCACAAGCACTCACACAGACATACAGCATCAAACGCTCTGCCCGACGACCCAGTGGTGACAACTTTTATTTGTCTGATCCAGAATAGACAGGAAGGATGCAAGAGAGGATGAGAGAATGGGAAGGGAGGGATAAAAAGGAACGGAGACAAATGCTAATGTGGGTAGATTTCCAATGAGCTGAATGCGTCGCCCTCACCGCGCTTCAGTGCACACAAATACCGTCATTTCTACACAGCAGTGTGGAAGGTGGAGTGAGAATGAAGAAGAAAAAAAAGAGCTAAACCGTGAGAGGAAGTCATTGTTTCATAGCGGTGAAATGTGGAGGGAGGTGGTCGCATCTTGACAGGTCAAATTGCAGGTGAATAAAAGTTGAGGAGATGCTATCAACAGGAGGGCGGATATAGTGAGCCACCGACTAATGGTTTGTACACACACACACACAAAAACACAAACAACCAACAAAAAAATAGCATCTGGTTGTTTTTTTCATAGAGGACTGAAAGGTGGTGCTGGGGATGAGTTCACTAAAATTAGCAATGCTAGCATGCCAGCTCAGCTGTTTTCAAAATACTTAATCACTCAACATCATTTTAGCAGTAAAGTAAATGTTTAGTTAAATATTCTTGCTTTTTATTATTCAATTTTGATTCAAGATGAAATTACTGTTTACAAACAAATGATCAACGATGGTACTTCTAGGTCGTTCCACCACAGAAAATTGCAGCTTTAGATTAAAATTTTTTAATTGAGCTGAAAATGAACAAAAAGTGTTTGAACAAAAATATGCGGAAATACCACACTTTAAAAAGAGATTTATTTATTGGTGATTTGAACATCTTAAAATTTCCATCAGCATTGGTGGATCAGGAAAACTAGGGTCTTAATTAAAGGGGTGGTTCACTGGGTTTTTTCTAGGCTTGATTGTGTTTATGGGGTACAGTCTAAAAAAGCATTTATTTTGAATGTAGTAAGTACAGATGATTAGAAATAATAAAAACCTTTTTAGTTTTCTTAGTATTTCATGTACATTTACACTTCTCTAAAAGTGTGGATACCCCTATAAGTTTCATAGTGTGGTTTTAGACAATATTAGTGTTCCTTATGCATTTTGTGCAAACAAATAGTAACTTCATATCACTGTTTATCATAGAAAACCAGCAATAACCTTCATTTTGATAATATACAGTAATACACTGGTTAAAATATATAATATATAATATAATATAATACATTTAGAAATAGCTCGATATTTTGATTCAGTAAATGTGTTATTATATTTTTATCATATTGTGTTGTCTTTTATCAGTGCAAAGTCATCAAATATACTGAGAATGTAAGTTTTTGCTGATCCCAAATCCAAAAACCTGGAAACCCTTATTCTTTTTTTCTAATAAATGAAAATAATTGCTATAATAATTATATAATAAGTTCGAATTTAGTTGACCCTATGAGTAGCTTAGTTGGTGACTTTTTAGTAAATTGTAAACAAGTGCTTAAACTCATGTTAATAAGTGTGCATCTTTAGCAAAATACAGTTTCAAAGGAAGAAGTTTGTGTGAGAAACTTTTCTTTTTCAATAATTTAAAGGATTCAAATGTAAAAAAAAAAAATGTATGTCACTTCATTGACCCCTGGGCAAGTTGAGTCCATATAAACGTTTGTATCCATATAAAACAGGAGTTGATCCAAAATGAGTGTGAGATAATGAGTCATTTCCCCATCTCTGTTTTCATGCTGAGCCAAATCTGGCTATAGCTCACGACGCAGGAACAAAAGTTGACATGAGGCTACAGCTCTGAGCGTTGCGTGATGTGGGCGCTCCGGTCCTCCAGCACAGGAACAGGAGTGACCAGCTCTGTGTTACTGACACGGATCCTGAGGGAGGCCTGCCGGTCAGTCTGTGTGCGCGAGTGGGATGGAGCTGCTAGCAGGTAGCCTGATACAGCCCTGGCCCTAATGAGCTCAATGTGAGCACCACCAGGCCAATCCTTCATCTGCCCCCTCCGCCTTTCAGCAGAGATCTGCCCTGAACGCAAAGACCCCATAGCGAGGAACCAACTCGCTGGCCTTTTTTTGCATCTCCCATCCTGATGCTCTCAAATGGAGCCAAAGCATTTCCCCTCACAACCACTCACAGTCTTGAGTCATGCTGGGAATGCTCAGGCATTCTCAGCCAGCAACAATCGAACAACATACATCTGAACAAGACACAAGATGTGATGCTAATCTATGAGAGAATTGCTCTAAAGATAGAGAGCTGCCTACAGAGTCAGTGTTTTAAGGCATAACAGACACAAAAGCTGGTCCATAATTTCAAAACAACTTAATTATGTTGCCTTCTAAGCTGTAAAAGTTTGAGTTTATGTAACAATAATAATAATAAAAAGAGATTGACAGAAGTTAAAAAAACAGCCAATAAGTTATTATATTATTACCAATTTATTTTCATGTATTACAATGATGATGATGACTATTATTATTTTATTATTGATATTTTGCAATAATGTTTAAAATGTAAAATTAAATTACTAAAAGTAAAAGTTTTGTTAAAATGTATAAATGTGTGTAATATGTAAAAATAAATAAAATAATAATAATATTACTCCTATATATTTTTTGCAATTCTGTAATCAAGTTACTAGACAAATACGAGTGCAAATTTGTTTTTATAGTAATATAAAATGAATAAATGTATACAATTAAATATTATAATTTATATAGTATTATAAAATGTGTCTATATAGACAGAAGCACATGAGGCGACTAGGTTTAGAAATGAATCGTGAAAGCTGTATCATTTCTAATTATACGATAATAATAATAATAAATGATTGCAATTTGTAAAATTTGTTAATTATTAAATACAATGGATCTATTTAGACAGTTTTTCATCTTTAAAGGGGGTCATATGACGTTGCTAAAAAAAACATTTGTTGTGTATTTGGTGTCATGCAATGTGTTTATGCGGTTCAAGTTTCAAAAAACACATTATTTTCCACATAATGTACATTATTGTTGCTCCTCTTTGCCCCGTCTTTCTGAAACGCGTTGATTTTTACATAGCTCATCGGTCTGAAAAAGCGAGGTTTGTGCTGTGATTGGCCAGCTATCCAGCGCGTTGTGATTGGCCGAATACCTCAAGTGTGTGACGGAAATGTTACGCCCCTCATCATACTGTGATGCCCTTTCCGGGCGGTTAGGACGAGAACCAAAAACATGAAAAACATTATAAACGAGGCATTTGTTGCATTCAGTGGGGATATAATTACTGATTATAATGACTTATACTGTATTTTTACACGTTGCGTTGCATCGCGTCGTGTAAGCATAAAACTATGTCTGCATTTGTGATAGGAGAAATGAAAAACAACAAGTGCTACTCTACACTGCCCAATACTCGCCTTTGAATCATCATTGGCAAATTTTTTAAATATAAAAAACTTACTTACAGGGTGCAAGTCAAGCGCCAGAATCTTGCAAAGTTGGAACTGCCCCATTTTATTGAACAGCCTTTGAGCACAGACCCATTTGTATGCTACTCTGCAGGTTCAGGAAGCAGTCCTCCATAAAATGTGATGCACACAAATGAATATTTGGGTTGAAATGTATGAATACAAACTTAACCACTGATTTAAAGTGTCATCATTTGGAAGGCAAACAAAGTCGTTTCGCTTTCACAACGAAACATACAGCGTCTTCAGGACATGGCGGCAGCGGCAACAGTACTACAGCGATAATAAAAGTTTCGCCTTCTTTCTTTGCGTGAATATTTAGGCGGCGTTATGCAAATCTTTGTGACGTAGACATGTGGGGGCGTGTTCGAACGAGACGTTTTAGGTAGGCGTGGACAAGTTACTTTTATAAAGAATATCTCTTTGGGATTGAGACTTTAGTCTTTGCAATTTTAAGGATCTTATCTATTCACGAACAGCTTGTAACACTCCAAAGAGAAAGGAAAACTTGAAATCATATGACCCCTTTAAAATTTGCCTATATAGACCAAAGGACTAGACGCTTCTCACTAGGTTTTAAAATGAGTCAACGCACCTCACCAATTCAGACCACAAGAACCCAGAGACAAAAAAAAAGGACAAAAGAAGAAAGAGAGAATAAAAGAAAAGACTGAAAACCAACTAAGGAAGTTTTTCCTCCATTGCTGGAAATGAGGCCACCAGATGAGTACAGATTGACCATTTCTCACATTTTGAATTATGCATCACCCCATGTGAAGGAAAACTGCCAGATCAGACACACGCACACACACACACACACACACAGTCCGAATAGCACTAAGTTTCACATTGGGCTGTTCATAAATAATACCATCATGCACTGGGTCCACAGCTGGGTCTGCTCGCGGGACCGTTTGAATTATGCAGAGACTTGCACAGATTATGCCCCTTCACACACACACACACACACACACAAAATTCAACCAACATACATGCCACACACATCACATGCACACACCAATAGGCACAAACCGACTGTCGAGACCATTTTCACCTATCAACTTTGTGGGAAACATGTCTGAACTACTAACTACTGCGTGCTCTCAAAAGAAAGCAGAAACCAGAGGAAAGGGGACTTTAAAATGGGCCTGAATCAATCTGTGGTGAAGAAAGCCCAGGGATCAGGAGCTTCATGCTGGTACCTCTCAGTCAGCTCTACTCTGTATTCAAATTGGGACGTGCGGAGCAGAATGCAGGTTGACGTGAGTGTGATTACTTCGGGAGGACGCTAGGATTTGCCAATGTGTTATTTATGCCAGATTTGTCAGTGAGTGATATATGCTTCATGCACAAAGACCTCTCTCTTTTTCACTTTACCTGCTCGCACCCAGTTGGGAGAGTCAAAATCGACATAAGATCAAAACTCTATTTACTTTTATACATTCCTGGTCTTATTAGGCATGATTCAAGTGCATGTTATTCAAATTAAGAAGTGTTTGTCCTCAATCTTTTATCCAAATATAATAACTTATTTAAATTGACCTTCTTACTTTTCAAACCCTCCCCCGACCATCTGACTCCATTCTGTTAAGTAACAATGACTTTCATTTTGACTTTAATCCAAAGCAGAAAGGAGAATATTCCACTACCCCAAGTACTGTACATGACTACAAGAAACAAAAGGGTGCCAGTGATGGAAAAAGAAAAACAAAACACAAAATATGTACAAAACAAAAGTAAAAACAAAACCAAAACAAACTAACAAAAAACAACCACACATAAAAAAAACAAAGCAAAAAACACTAAATGAAATAAAACAAACAAAAATAAAACAAAAATCAACACAAAATAATCCAAATGCAAAACAAAAATAAAATAACAAAGCAAAATAAAAAACTAAATCTTAACACAAATCAAACATAAACCAAAAACAAACACAAAATGAAACAAAACAAAAAAATAAACAAAAACATAAAACAAAACTAAATTAATGTCAAAATTAAGAATAACAAGGGCTCTGACAAAAACTTTAATTGCTTTTAAATTAATTTTATCGGCAAATCGGTTTTGAAAATGACCGATACCCGATACCCATAAAAATGCTTAATATCAGCGCCGATAATCAGTCGACCCCTAAATACAGCAATGTTCTCTAGGCTCTAGGCTTATCTCTCGATAAATAAAACAAACAAACAAACACATATACTCTGGCACACCTAAAAACGCAGGTGAACACACACACATTCGCTCACCTCAAACTTCTGCCGGAGTTCCTCATTGCCTTCTTCTCCTTCAGGTGGGACAGGTACGTTGAAGTACTCGCCCTCTTCCTGACTGAGCAGCTTAAACCTGCATGCATGTATGTGTGTGTGTGTGTGTTTGGCAGACAGAAAATAAGGGACAGTTAGATGAGTGCAGGATATGCAGTCTCACATATGGTTCAGCAACAGAGACATTAAATCCTCCTCTGATAATGGCTCCATCTGGCCGCTATAGGAATTGCGCGCTTCCCTGAAACGACACATTTTACGAAATTACCTCACCTCATTTAAACCATTCATACGCTTACAGTTTCCCTCTCAGCAGGGACGACCTTGACTATGATCATGTGTGAAGAGGATTCCAACCGGTTGGAGTTGCCCCCAAACAGCTTTCAAACGTCTGAGTGACAGCATGATACCCCGTCTCATATTTAGCTCTTCTAACATCTGTGCTTCCGATAGCAGAAAATCAGCTTCCTGTTTAACGGTGTGAGGTGACCATTGCCGGGACCCGACGAGACGACATGTTGAAAAAGAAACAGATCTACCACTTAAAGAGCATGCTGGGTTTCCACCTCTTTTATTGCTACTGATGTGATAGGAGGCCCTGTGTTCATCTTGCCTCTGGTCTGCACGGGTGTGTGTGTGTTGTGTTTATGACTGCAGATGAGTCATGGCTGCAGTGCTCTCCCCCTACTCTCCTTCCTTCCACATCTAGACCTCCAGAGGCTTTAGGGTGTGTGAGCGTCGTCCTCATCACATTCACAGAAATAGGAACGCGTGGTAGAATGGCAGTTAGCATGAAATTCACCCCCCAGTAGAATGAAATTATTGGGGTGTGGTCCCAAAAGTATTGTTAGCTAACTATGGTCGTAAATTCCATTGAACTCTATTGGTAACGACAAAGATATTAAATATTAAATTATTAAATAACACGACTTTTGGTCAAATATTGTGCTTACATTATATTTATTTATTTTGTTATTATTTATTTTTGTTTATATTGTGTTTATCATTATACTACTGATTTTTAAACCTTTTTTTAAAAGGCTGCAATTATTTAATCAAAAATACAGTTAAAACAAATTGATTGGTGATGGCAAAGCTCCCATTTTCAGAGCCATGTACTCCTATTATACTGATTTGCTGCTTAAGAAACATTTCCTATTATCAATGTTTTTGTTTGTTTTGTTTTTAATCAAGGATACATTTATCATCAATGATAAATTCTTTTCATGATTCTTTGATGAATAGAAAGTTTCAAAAATAACAGGCTTTAAAGGCACCTATTATGCCCCTGTTTACAAGATGTAATATTGGTCTTGGGTGTCCCCAGAATGTGTCTGTGAAGTTTCAGCCCATAATACCCAACAGATAATTTATTATAACAGCTGGAAAATGTAATTTTTGGGGTGTGTCTAAAAAAAAGAGTTGTTTTGGTGTGTATCGCTTTAAATGCAAATGAGCTGCATATTCCCGCCCTGTCTCCAGAAGAGGGCATTGTGTATACGTCTCTCTGCATTGCATATCTATAGCAATAAACAGCCGGTAGAAGCAACATGAATGAGAGCGAGAGAACCGGTGTTCAGCTGTACATATGGGAAGTCAAATGCACTGAAAGTGGGATGAAACAGCGTGATGTTACAGAGCTCACGCCGCGCTGACCTGTCATCGGCACGACTCAATGGACCGAGCCCGCGACCGAACGAATCTCGCGCTCTATATGAACGGGCAGCAAAACTAATCTCACAAAGCGCTGCGTGATTAGTTAAAAAAGATACTTAAAGGGGTCAGTATTATGCTTTTTTACAAAGTCTTGTTTTGTTTGGCGTCGGGGATGTACTAAGAAAAGATCGAGAGTACAGATCCAGCCATCGAATACTCGAAGCTTGTCTCGAAAAACTCAGTAAACATTTATTTTTTACCAGAGCATAAACCTTCTGTCTCCCGTACATTATTCCAACACCTCTCTGAAGGCCCGCTTGGAAATACGAAATGTGTGTGATGGGTTAGATGTGCCGTGCGGACGTGTGTTGTGATTGGCACCACTCTGCTCCTGGTTGGGAAATGTCATGCCCCTTCACATAGCCGCCTGCGAGCTTCAGTGTAAATATTGGTCAAAATCAAATCAATTTGAGCGCGAAATTAAACCCGGATGATTGTAACCACTCCAAGTTCGTCTGCCTTGGGGAAAGATACAGTGTCTCCGACATAGTGATAACACTCACTCGTTGCCTTCTCTAGTGCAGTTCAACCAGGTCTCGTCCCATTCGTCATATGTGTGATATCACAAATCCCAGGAAAATATGCATTGTAGTCCAAACAAGTCACTCATTGTAGTTTTTGAAAAGTGATTTATGTTCAATAAAATATCTCCTTTTGAATTGGACTTTGAACTTTGCAGCTCTTTTTTATGCTCGAACAGCAACATTACAGACTAGTTAAAGTTGAAAAAGTGAAACCAAAAAAGCATAATAGGACCCCTTTAATGTACGCACACAAATACGGTTACAACGCTAATTACCTTTAAAAATGAAAGTAATCCACAGCGTCCTCATCAGCTCAGATGTTGGGAGAAAATTAAAACTTCTGTTCAGTCTTACATCCAAACACACAGCACCGGGATTGCTTGGGAGACATTGTTGACGTTACAGCTGCTCAAGCGCGGAGAAAATGGAGGACAGCAAACAACCACTGAGGGCGGAAACAATAGCAATGCAGGGCTGTCAATCAACCCCCGTGGCCCGGCCCTATGCAATGTGACGTCAACGCCTGAGAATCAAAACAGCAGGCCTAGTGAGACTGACTTGGTTTAATGGGGATTAAAAAATAATTAGTGGGTGGATTTTTATCATTGTAGGGTGGTGTGTTCACACAATGAAAACACACATTCAGTCAAAAACCTTGTAAAGGGATTTGATTAATAGGTGCCCTTTAACTCTTTCCCCGCCATCGTCTTTTAGAAGACAACGCTTCCCCGCCAAAGATTCGTGTTTTCACTGTTATACACTCGGGGGTGCTATTATGCATCTTCTGAACGAGTACAAAACCTCTCGAACAAAAAACACACGTGAACAGGATGGAGAAAAGAGCGATCTCTTATGTAAACAGATGCATATGAAAAATAATGCGATCATCAGCAATGGCAGCATATAAATGAAAACGGCATAATGTTACAGAGTAAAATGTTGAAGTGGTATATGTCTGTGCAAGCTTAGGAGGTGTTGATAGAAGCGATTTACTGAATTTATGCTTTGATAATCGTACTGAAAATTATCCAGATGTAGTTTTTGATAAAAAATTAATTTTCTCACCTTTTTGCTCAAAATTATGCATTTTTATGAAACCTAACCTACCTATAGGCTCTGATCTTTATTTTGGTGTATAGCATATTCAAATATACTGGAGGCCATCAAATATTAGTTAAAATCATGAAAATCGCTAGCGGTGGCTGGAAATTTTTTTCAAAAATGCTGGCGGGGAAAGAGTTAAAGAAAACGAGAAATAAAATAAAATAGAAAAATAAAAAAAATTGAAATTTTGTAACAAAAATCGTACTGTCACTTCTATCAATTTAATGCCACCCTGCCGGAATTAAAATAGTACTCAGATAAACAAATATATAAAATTTATATAAAAAGTATATAAAAAGTGACACTAATTTGAATTCTGGGATTGCCTGATTGTAGGTCATGGCTAAACATGGCGATGGGCAGTTAATGATCACTACATGCAGAATAGAGGTCATAAATATTCAATTTCTCACACTGACTTTCAAAGGTATCCATCCTAGATTTAATATCATCAAATTAAGATACATGAGCCAAAGACGTTCTATATGGTTTTGGCATTGAAAAGACAGTTTTACTTCTGCCAATCTATAAATTATCTTTAATTATCAAGTAATCCAGAAATCCGATGAGAATAGAACTGAAATGTCAGCAATTTAATATCAAGATACAATTAGAAATAAAGTGAACAAAATGATTTAAACAATTAAAATGATCAATAGTCAACTGATTGACCATTTATCTAAAAAAAAGTGTCAACAAGAGAATAGATCGAGACCTTTAATATTAATTAATATATGACACAACACGTATACTACAAGTACTATGTTATATGAGTGTGCAAACAGTGATTAGAGGTTGAATGGTGGAATTAACAATAATAATAATTTTTTGTTTTTTTTCTGAATTTAAAAAAAGAAAGAAAAAAAAAAACTTCAACAAAGTTGCTCTTTGAGGACATTCTCTCTTCTGATATTCAAACTATCCCTGTTCTCAGACTCCATGTCCTTTTGCAAACATTGAATGAGTGTTGTGCTGAGACAGTGACAGCTCTGACAATGAGATTGTGATCATGTGGATCTGTCCTGACTGAAGGTCCACTGGGGAGCGGAAACGTCTCGCCTCTAATCTGACACTCTGTGCTTTTCTGTCAGGTGGCAGGAAGCAGCCATCGCAGTCACAAAGAAGCTCATAACAGCTACAAAACCTCTGAAACACCCTCCCGAAACACATACACACATCTCATCAAACCATCTGATAAAAGTCACGTCTGTAGAGAAAACACACAGAGAGAGGAGACACCAGCTACAGTAGCCAGTAGGGATGTGTACTGTGAGCACAGCCACTGAGAATCAAAACTAAAAATGGGAAACAAAGAAAGCGATCGATTAGTGAGGTCGAATAGTTTTGTTTTTGTGTTTCCATTGTGTACTATTCCATAAATTTATACTCCAAATTTATGCTTCGATGAGGTGGCTTAAGGCAAGCAGAAAGTCATTTTAAAGTTAGCGTAACATCTTTAAAAGCATTATTTTGGCCTTTTCTGTAACTCAATGAAGAGCAACTTTATGGTTATTATCTTTCAATAGTGGGTTGTACTCTTGAATAGATATAAACTCATTATCAACATGACAGTAAAAAAATAATCAAATCTAATTGTGTGTTTAACTCTACTTCCTTGCTATGTATTTATGTTTATAAACAGTTTATATACATGTTAATCTTTCTAGGGATTTTTTTCATCTCCACTGTCTTCTTTATCTTGCAAAATGGTTGTTTGGCCCTATGCTCTGTTAAACTGCTTTGGAAAAACTTTTATAGTGTTAATACAACACAAATAAAATTGAAACTAAAAATGTAAAAACACCTAATGTTTTGCAGAAGAAAAAAAAAAGATCATTCCTCATAATATTTAAATAATCTTTTTTGGCTTTAGTATTAGAACAAAAAAAGTAAATTGATTCTATATTATTTATGTTGTCTCTTTAATTTTAAACTTAATATTGTTCTCACACAGTATAAATAATTGTATATACGTACATAAAATCTGCATTTAAAATGAAGGAAAAGGGTCTATTGCAAGGTGATCATTATTTTGGGGGTCCTTGGCATTTAAAAGTTTAAAAACCCCATCGCAGAAATTAATATATTTGTAACATTTTCCTAATGTTTACACAATCTTTACATAATACTATCCCATGACTGTGGGAACTCTCTGTTAGGTGGGAAGGAACTACTAGACACTTCAGTCTCTAGATACTTGTACTGACTAGACAAAACAGACCAAAAGAAAGAAAAAAAAGATCTAACAACTGACAGAGAGAGAACACGAAGGACAGAGCAAAGATTTCCTGTGAAAGTGGATCTGAACTTTCTCATTTAACTCACTTCTGTCAAATTACCTGCGTTTAAGCATTCACAGGGGGCTCATGCGATGCAAAAATGCACAGATCCTAGCTGACAAGAGATGCGTTTAGAGGTGTTCGAGAAGGGACGGGACTGTGTGTGTGAGCGGAAAACAGGAGTGGAGTGCTCTTAGATGAAGAGCACTACTGAGGAGGGAGAAAAGACAGACTGAGGACTTCTGAAAGAGCAAGAGTCTTCAAATCCAGGGAAGACTGAACCAGTTAGACGTGTATAGACTGCTGCATGTCTGCGAAACCCTGTGATATGCAATGCGGTTTAGCTGACACAAGCCTTTTGATATTAGTGTGTACACAATCTATTTGACCATAGGGACTTGCTCGTTTTTACTGATGTATATATGTGCGTGTCAGCAGGTCTCCTCACCATCCATCCACCCCTTGCTTCTGAAGCTCCGAGATGCCGAAAGACAGAGAGCCCATAAAGTCGTTCCGGCTGGTCAAGTCCCAGTCCCAGATCTCCACAGACAGCCTGCGGTCCTTGTCAGACTCCTTCAGATTGCTGTAAGACACAGAGCGCATGAGGGAGGCGGACAGAGACAAAGAAATCAAGCTCAACATTTCATTTTGCATTTCACAGACAAATGACTGATCTTTTGGCTGTGTCACTGATGTTTAAGGTCGGAAACAGAGCGAGAGCTTCCTTACAATGTGAAGGTCTCGTTCCATGTGGGATTCAGGCAGCACTTGATGGTCTTGGTCTTCTGTTTGCTCTCGCTCTTGGGGTCAGGGATGAGTTTTAGTTTGACGTAGGGGTCAGAGAGTCCATTAGGGTCCATGGGCACCAGGTTCTTCGCCTCTTTAACTGTAACATAGAAATAGAGATTATATCAGACATAAGGACCAAGATTTCCCTACTTTCACTCTTTATAGTGTGCAATCAACGCCAAGTGAATCTTTACGTTAAATAAAAAGATTTGTTGGAGTTTTGTTCAATAAATATTGCATATGTTAAGCACTGTTTATGTGTTTTTTTGTGAATCCAGCACAAAAAAAAACAATGTGTTATTTACAAAGTTATTTGAATGCCTTCCAAATACTGTTGAAGTTGACCCTAAACTTGTGAACTCATATCGTCCAAACCCATAAGACCTTCGTTTATCTTTGGAACAAAAATTAAGATATTTTTGATGAAATCGCTCATAGACAGCATAGACACGTTCAAGGCTCAGAAACATACACAGAAGCGGCAGACTGACCAAGAAGAGAAGAAATCGTGGACTAAAGTGGTTCTTTTTGTTTTCTCTGCACACAAACAGTATTCCTGTAGCTTCATAAAATTACGGTTGAACCACCAATGTCATATATAGGATGTCAAGTGTCTGATAAAATCTAAACCATGTGAACCCTTTACCCTTTAAAAGCATTAACTATGGACTCTAGATGTGAGTGAATAGCTGTCAGTCATTTATACTTATATATCTCATGGACCCTCATGGCCGTGTGGGGCTACATGAATGCACACAGACTATCCCAGTAATTGGGGTTGACCTCAGCACTTGACCAGTACAACAATTAATGCAGGAGGCTGCTGTGGCCTTGAGATTTGTGGGTAGTGTAATTTCCATAATGAGTGGTGTGTGAAGCTAGGCTTAGCTGTTCATTAAGGCAGCGGTGTACTGCAGCACGGAGACAGGAAGAGAGAGACAGCTTCTGTGTGAACCGTCGTGCTCACAGAGCAGGGTTTATTTTGCCAGCTAATAAATGTTATGCACAACATGTTCATTCTGAAAACCCTGCACGCGAGCAATTAAGAAAGCGTGATCACTGACCATTTAAGAATATTTGCATGAAGATTTCAAAAGCTTTGACCTACAAGATATGCTTAGTTTTGTGGCTCAGGGATGTGGGAAACTCATAACGTTACCTAGTTGATTGAAAAAAATACTGATCTCATTTATATAGTAGCGAATAACACAGTTTATCAATCTAACAGAAAAAGGCTGTAGGAATATAATTAATGTTTTGGCAAATAATTAAGCAGCACTGCTCCCTCTAGGTGAAAAACAGCACTGCAACTCAATAGCAAATGGTCTCCTGAGTGTTATTGGTGCTCTGAAGAGATCTAGAACTGACAGGATCCTTTAAAGTGACAGTTCACTCAAAAAATAAAAGTTATTTTATCATTTACTCACCCTCAAGTTGTTCCAAAATGGCACTGAACACAAAAGAAGATATTTTTAGAGGACTATTTCCTGATAATTTACTCACCCCCATGCCATCCAAAATGTTCATGTCTTTCTTTCTTCAGTCGCAAAGAAATTACGTTTTTTGAGAAAAACATTGCAGGATTTTTCTCCATATAGTGGACTTCAAAGGTTCAAATTGTAGTTTCAGTGCAGCTTCAAAAGGCTCTACATGATCCCAGCTGAGAAATAAGGGTCTTATCTAGCCTGTGAATTGTCAGCTCAAAATACCCCACAGATCATTTATTATATCGTTTTGAAAATGCCTATTTTGAGTGGAAGCGGAAACACGCTGTTTTTCGGGCCTGTGTCTTTAAATGCAAATGAGCTGCTGCACCCCACCCCCTTTTCCAGAATAGAGCTGCGCCATTACAGCTTGTACCTGCTAAAAACATGTTTTGGTTCTGATTAGCATGTTTATCGCGCTGAAATCATGCGTTTTAAACCATATGAGTTTAAACTTGTGATATACGGTTTTCTGAAAGCACACATCCGAAGCACACAGACAGAAAACGGCTGTCACAGCATGTGAGTACTAAACTAGTTCTCAATCACACACAAGTTTACGTTAAAAACACACGAGTTACAAAATACAGTCAGTTATGTCTGTGAAGATAAACAGCTGGGAAATAATGTTTATTTTAGATCAGTGTGGCAGCAGCAATATACAGTAAATAAATCAATTCCACTGCTCTGTTGTCTCCTCTGAGGCTGGGACTCTAAATAGTGTTCTGTGCTCGTCTGTGCAGCCAAAGACAGAACAGTTAGCATGTTTTGCTTAAACTTTCGCAATGGCATTAGAACTAGTACTCGCCAATAACGGCGCCGTGGGTGGAAACTTACAGATTAAGGGGCGGTAAAATTATAATGAGATCCCTTTGCCACATCACCAAGGGGCGAAATCAGACGCGCTTGTTTTCTCAGACGCTTGCAGAAAAAGGCTTCCCAAAACAAAGTTACTGGGTTAAACTTTTTCACGTTTCCTTGGTTGGTAGATGCACCGGGGACCTGATTATAGCACTTAAAACCTGGAAAAGTCAGATTTTCATGATATGTCACCTTTAAGTGCAAGATTTAAGTCTTTATTCACAAAAATAAGCCATATAACAAGCACTGACAACAGACTAAACATGGTCACCCAGTTTGCGTCACTAACATTTTTCAACTAGCAAGAGCTCCGATGGTCAAATAGAGTGCGAGTGTGAGAAAGATGAGGTGGAAAGGACCTTTTAAAGGCAGAGCGGCCGCCCCATTTCCATCCAGGTATTGGTCAATTCATTAGCTTTAAGTGACAGGCCTTTGAAATGCGCGACAGGAAGTGGTGCCATTCATCTTACTGTACGCTCAGCAGATCTGCGGCACCGTCGCGTGACATTAAATTATAAAGGACAGCGTGATGGATTAAAAATATCTTTTGCGCTCAAGGCTGTCTGCGCCTCGGTTCTTTACATGGTGCAGCTCAGCTCATTAGCCGCTAGCGGGCTAAAGGCTGTTAGTTAATTCTAAGGGAAAATGGGAGCTGAGGCTCGCGGGGTGAAATGGCCCAGGATTGAGCTTGAAAAGAGGGATGCATGGCTGAATATAGAGCAGTGTGTTGAGGCTAATGTCACATATACACACCCGCTGCTGCACAGATCCAGGCCTACTGCCCTCCAGAAAGCAGTTCACACCCAAGAATTACAATTCTGTATTCACACTCATTTTTTTCCAAAATAGTATGACTTTCTTTCTTCTGAGGAACACAAAAGATAATATTTAGAAGTGATTTTCTTTTTAGTCAACACAATGAAAGTCGTGGGGTTTAATGTTGTTTTGGACTGGTTTTGACTTTCATGTATGAACAAAAACAAAGTGTGTTTTGCAGAAAAAACATTTTTATACAGGTTTGGAACGACGCGAGGGTGAGTGAACGATGATAGAATTTTCATTTTTGCCCGAACAATCCCTTTAACTGCACTCTGATCAATTTTCTCTTGGTTTGTCTTCCAGAAATCTCATTTAATTGAGCTCATCTTCTGCTCTGAAAGTACGACTAAGTGGAAATTAGAACCAAGTGGAAATTTATCATGGATATCATTTAAACTGTTTGAAAAGCTATTATCATATAAAACAATCATATAAAGCATGGAGGGTTTACAAAGGGTCAAGCTAAAGGGACAGATCACACAAAAATGACAAACCTGTCCAAAACAAACCTGTTTTGGAATATAAATATTGAACAATCTTCACACAGTTTCTAAAAAGCACTATAATTGCATCATAAAACATAACTGAAGTCTTCCGAGGTCATACAATAGCTCTGTGTGATGAAAAGACTAGAAATTAAAGTCAAGTTTACACAAATCATCATGCAGCTATCAAATCAAACATGTTGCAGGCTGTTGGGCATCAATAACATCAAGTGCCACTGGGTTTTGTATGTGATGTTCAATGACACCTTCAGATTTCAGAGCTACATGAATGTTTGATAAAGTGAATAATTAACTATGAATTGTTTCTGAATGGAAACAGATGGGTGAAGGCTCTTCCAAACAAATTCAACTTCTATTTTCCAGTGGAGTTTTGTACTGGGTGAATTATCGTCGAGTGAACAAGTGCACACTGTCTTTTCTCAGTCGGGTTTGTGCTAAGAGAATGAGAATAACGCCCTCTGCTGGACACTGAAAGCATCACCATATTCCTGTCTTTTCTTCTCACAGGCTGCAACAGGAGACCATTTCCTCAGTGTGCTTGTGTTTTTGTTTTGGAGGCGTGTTTGTATTGATGCCAAGGAGAGACAGGAAGACTAAGTGTGCTTTCTTGTGTTGCCATGGACACGTGTAATGTAATACAAGTTTACAAGAGTGACCCTATATAATTTCACAATGAGCTGGAATGCATTTCACTTCATCACTGTCACATGCTGCATTTTAGACATCAGGGCTATTTTCTTTTTCTTTGTGTCCTTTTCTCACTGCTGTCAGCCTTTTTGGATTTAGCTTTTACTTTTTTAATGGACTAGACTATAACTAGACAACTTGCCATCATATTCTGCCCCCTATGGGAAACAGTTCTTTTACAATGAGGTTTTGTAACAAACAATATTTAATACTGACAACAAGGGGTGTTGCAATACAGTACACCAGTGTTGACAATAACCATGATACTTAAAAAATTAAATACTGATATCATGTTACTGCTAAATTATTCAATCATTTTGTAAATAAGATGAATATGAACGAAGGTCTTACGGTTGTAGAACTACATGAGGGTGAGTAATTAATGACAGAATTTTCATTTTTGGGTGATCTATCCCTTTAATATCAATAACCTGTTTGTGCTCAGATTACTATGGCAAAGTATGATACAACATTAAATTTTTGGGGGGATTATGCTCCAGAGCCATGTCCTAGCAGTCAGCGCTTGTGTTTAAACACATGCAGCTGTAATGCTAATGAAAATGACAAATGTCCGGCAATTTTCATTTTTGGGTATTTCTTTAATGCAACTGGGTATTTCCAGCTTGAGCAGCCCTGAAATGGTGCAAGCTAGTCTAAATATATCCTGCTACCTGGTGCTGCTTTGGATTCACCACTAGGAGGAATCAAACTCTAGGAAATTCCCACAAGTCTTCAGAGCAGCATACTTAATGCCTCAACTCGATGTACTCATGGAAGATGTGCCATATAAAGTGCATTTTTGGCTGTTCTTCAAGGGTCAAACGAAGGCATGTGTGTGGTAACAAGAGGTCCAGGATCCACCAGCGAGTGGTGCACTATTTAGGAAGCTGTGAGTGAGTGTTTGCTTCCATGCACATGTGTGCAGCCGTGATGTGTGTGAGTGGGCAGCGGTGACTCACTGCTGACGGTGAGCACATTGTTCTTGATCTCTGCAGTGATTTGGATGCGGCCCCTCCTCTCAGTGTGGTCAGTCCCACACAGACTCGGCACGTTGGCCACACAGCGCTTATGGATGTTCATCATGCAGTCTGGATAAAGGGAGACAGAAAGAGGGAGAGATGTTACACCACAACCCCAACTTACAGATGCGCATTGTGTAAAAGATGATACATTAATCTATATATAAGTGTGAACTTTTAAAGGCCAGACGGAAAGGGAAAGTGCTTTCCTTCTACCAAAGACCTGTTGAGCCAATTCTGTAACTATGAATGGCAGTTCAGTCATGACTCATAAGTCTCCTACCAACATGTAGACTGCATCAAATGTATACTTTGCAAGCAAAAGGCAATCCCAGAAGAACATTTAGCCACAGCATATATATATATATATATATATACTTATATAATAGATACACGCTACACAAGATTTAAATTTTATCAGCATTTGCACCAAACCGATTGAGCAGCACAAACTGTTTTTAACATTGATAATAAGAATTTTTTCTTGAGCAGCAAATCAGCATGTTAGTATGATTTTTGAAGGATCATGTGATGCTGAAGACTGGTATAATCATTGCTTAAAAATTTGCCATTATCATTAAATATTAAAATTATATTTAAAAATTTAAAACAAATGTTAATTTTAATAAAAGTATTTCACAATATTACTGTTTTTAATGTATTTTTTGTTTAAATAAATGCAGCTTTGGTGAACGTATTTTGTACCTTATTTACACCTAAAGGTGAATATTAGTACCTTAAAGGTACATACAGATAAATGGTACATATAATTATTTTTTGAAAAAGTAGTAGCCAAATTCTGTACTTGTTTTCTGAGACCGTATTGTACATTGTATATATTTCAGTTGCCGTTCTAAAAGGTACCTGCTTATGTATACAGTATACAAGGGGTTGACTCACTAGAGATGGAACAAAGTAACAGTATTTCCTTTGTTTTTTATTTAAAGGTTAATGATGCGATTTCAAGTTTTACTTTCTCTTTGAAGTGTTACAAGCTGATTGTGCATAGATAAGATCCCTGAAGTTGCAAAGACTAAAGTCTCAAAACCAAAGAAATACTCTTGATCAAAGTTAAGACTCTGCCACGCCCCCCTAAAACGGCTCGTTCTAAGACGCCCCCACATATCTACCTCACTATGTGGAAATATTAGCATAATGCCGCCCAAAATGTGCACGCAAAGAAAGAAGGCATGGTTTCAGTAACCGCAGTTAGTGTTGAGGCAGCATGTCAGGGAGACGCTGTGTGTTTCTAGGCGAAAGCAAAAGCACTTTATTTGTCCTTCCGAAAGTAGATGCATTTGGAATCTTTAAGATTACTTACAACAGAGCAGCAATGCATTTTATGGACAACCGTTTCGTGAACCTAGGAGAGGAGGTAATTCTGACTTTGCTATGACAATCTGGCACTTCTGAATCAGCTACTGTTTTGTTATTAGTTTAATATTTTCTATTGACTGTTCAAATGCGGAGTTTTGCGCATCGTGTGTGTGTGTGTGTGTGTGCGAGCGAGAGAGAGAGAGAGAGAGAGAGAGAGAGAGAGAGAGAGCGAGCGAGAGAGAGAGAGCGAGAGAGAGAGAGCAAAACTGCAATATCTGTTAGGAAACAGAAGAACTACTGTGTGTTTACTGCTCAATATGTGTCTACCTGTCACCATACAAGAGAAAACTCTCAACCTGCCCTGATCTGATGTTTCCAGCACATCTACATTATATTATGCCAAATTACTGTATTATATTACTTAGATGTATATTTTGCTTCTGTAAATATGTCTAATCTCTTATTTTATTTGTATTTCTAGTTTATACTATATACTTACATACATTAGTAATTCATTTTGCACTACATGCTTAATACTTTTTATATATTATTATTATTACTATTATTCTTTTTCTTTCTGTTAATACATATGTGTACTATTTGTAAGCAGTCCAGCTGCAATTGCTTTGGCAATACAAATGTATAATTTTTGTCATGCCAATAAAGCACTCTTAAATTGAAATTGAAATTGAGAGGAATCATAAAACATAAATTCCAAAAAGTAACAGTATTTTCTGAAGGTTGTATAGAAACTAGTCCAGGTTGTACTCTCCTGCTAAAATCATCGCCAGCATGTGTGTTTTGGATGCTGCTATACTTATTAACCAGCGAGGCCATCCAGCTCCATCAGAAATAAATAGGCTGGTTGACTACACTAAACTGATCTTCACAGCAGGGTCAGTGGGGGCTGAAGAACAAAGCAGTAGTGAAGATACTAATCACAGTTATGCTGCTTTTGTTGTGTTGGAGGCCACAGGCCAAAGACAAGCAGCCGGACTCAACATAAGTTTACATATCAAATAGCCAAACAGGCACTCTGGCATTCAGACTACTTCTGAAAATGACTGTGAACACACTCTCACACACACTGTACTCCTTCATGCACTGCAGCACTTCTCCACAGTTCAGTCAGAAGTGTGACAGAGCGCAAGCCATAGCTGGAGTGTAAACAATGTAGAGGGCCCCGGAGAAGACGACGCACGTATTGGAAACTAAACAAAGGTAATTATAGCTCTCCCTGTCTGCAACCATAACAGGTTTCAGGTGAAGATGCTGAGCGCCTCATCTTTACACCACCTGTCAGGTCACCTGTCATTCATTAATAAGAGTAAAGAGCTGCTGAAAAATACGCTGTTATATCAATGAATATCTGTTAGCCAACTATCAGGTAT
This sequence comes from Sinocyclocheilus anophthalmus, assembly GCA_018155175.1. Lineage (NCBI taxonomy): Eukaryota > Metazoa > Chordata > Actinopteri > Cypriniformes > Cyprinidae > Sinocyclocheilus > Sinocyclocheilus anophthalmus. Next base: position 250,341 of record JADLZN010001948.1, read on the forward strand.
GTGGCGGTGAATATCTGTGCCCCAGAGGCTTGGACAGCTGCTAAGCGAGTGAAGCATTTTGAATGTTTTATGTATTGGACACTGGATAAGAGGCTGGCTACCGTGAGATGGAAAATCTCTTTTCAGTAAGGTGCTTTGTGAGTGGGACTTCATACAGCCTGGTTATGTTCTCAGGATATTTGCCTCGCAGGGATACGTAACACACACGGATCACCCAACCATTATACTAGGGTTGCACGTTATACAGTACAAATGGGATCATAAAACATTGAATAGTAGTAACAGTAACATTTCGCAAATTTTGAATTCTAACAATGTGTTGCTATTCAGTACAGTTCAGCAGTCCAAGGAGCGTGATGTAAAATGTGAGCGCTAATGCTAAGTTAATGGTGTCAAAATGCATCAATGCATGATTTGCGCATGAAAAAGTTGAATGCATTTATTGTGGAACTTAATAATTGATTATCATTCCTGCAATAACAGCCAATGTGGGTATTACAATAGATGCAGAGCATGTGAGACTGGGAAAAAAGAAAGTTCATGCTGCCTACACTACCATTCAAAAGTCTGGAGTTGGTACGATTTTTTAATGTTTTCAAAAGAAGTCTCTTAAAGAGCAGGTCATATGGGTCTTTTGCAGTTTATAACGTAGCTATCCTTGAATGAAAACAATCTGCAAAGTTGTTAATCAAAAAAGTGCATGATAAATAAAGATATTGTCTCTCAAAAGAGGGAGTCGATTCTGAATCGCCTTATCGAGTCGTCATATTTTCGAATCTTTTGCCTGTTACCGGTATACGTCACTGGGTAACACATTTGCATAATCCCCGCCTGCCCGCGAGTCTGACCTGCCCACAAACACTTCCGCTAGTTAGTGTGTTTACATCATGTTGAGAAGACGCAGTTCAAGGATACCACAGAAATACAATTCAAACCTTTTGTTGTGTGCATGTCATTTTACCAAGGACTGCTTCTCTAATCTTGGCTTTTATCTTCGTTGGCTTCTAATCTTCTTCATTTGGACTAACAAGCTCTCCGAAGCACAACCTGCAAGTACGATTGATACGTTATGTGTACATTTTCAATTGAGTGCTCAAAATATCAAGTTTTTGTGCTAATATGTGATGTACACCTAGAGCAGCTTTAGGTTTCCGGGTAAAGCACTATATTTCTGTCTTACTGAAGTAGTTCTGATAATTCGCTGTGAACCCACTATTTTTTAAGAATGTGTTGATTAATGTAGACTGACGTTGTTCTAATTACTTCGTTTAATAATAAAGAATATAGTGTAGCGCACAGACTTTATAATCATTGTGAAATTGCTGTTTATTTTGCTGCACCGGCAGTTATAAGGTTAATGCGGGAGAAACGAGCGAGTTAGTTAGGCTGCTGCGCCTGTGATAGAGCTGTTCTGCGTTCTGATTAAAAGTTAAGACAGAGTGTCTTTTGTCTGTCGTTATTCAAACATTACAGTAGACATATTTTGGTTTATAAACTGTATTGTTTCATCAGTTAGTCACGTTGGCACTCAGCTAACTTATCCACTATTATTGTTTTAAGTGTTCACAGTTTAGCAGCTAAACTTTAGCTGTGGGCACGATTGGCTTGCATAAGTGTTTTTGTATTTTATGTCATTATTATAAGAACGGATTGGAGCACTATATTATTGTTTTATGTAAAGGTGCTTTGTCAATGGTAGCGCTCGCTAACTTGCTCAAGGACTCCTGTCTGTGCCAATCACAGCAGGTTTGGCCAGCTGACCAATCAGAGCAGAGTAGGCTTATGGAAGGGAGGGGTTTGCTCCGAACTTGCTTGGAACGAATAGTTTCGAAATCAATGACTCTAATATTAAATGTATATTATTAGGAAAATTACAATGTTTTCTGACCTTAAATGCATTTAAACCTGTTGTAGAGGGCTCCAACACAATATTAGGACACTTTAAAATACCATATGACTGCTCTTATGCTCATCAAGGCTGCATTTTTTTGATCAAAAATACAGAAAAAAAACTATTTAAAATAACCGTTTTCTATATAATATTTATCCTATTATGTAATTTATTCCTGTGATGGCAAACAGAATTTTCAGCAGCCATTACTCCATTCTTCAGTGTCACATGACCCTTCAGAAATCATTCCAATATTCTGATTTACTGCTCAAGAAACATTTAATATGTAAGAAAGGTTTTTTTTCAGGATCTATGAGAATAAAGTTCAAAAGACAGCAGCAATTTATTGAAAAGAAATTCTTCCTGGAAAATTATAAAAGATGTACTGTCGCTTTGAATCAATTTTAATGCAGCCTTGGGAATAAAAGTAAACATTCGTACTGACCCAGACTTTGTAGCTTATCTGTGTAAATTTGAACAAAAAAAATAATCCTAATAAAATAATAATATACGTGTGTATATACTATATATCTATATATAGATATATATATATAGTTTTTGTTGGTATTAGAATGATCTACGTTTGGATATCACGACAGCCACAAATCACTTCCACAAAAAGAATTTGCATCCTGGGATCAGCTTTGGACTATAAAAACATGTAACAAACTTTTTTCAAAAGCAAAGTAGTATTCTACTTGGTTGATTATGTGTTACTCTGTGCCTGAGTGGAAATCAAGGAGAGTGAGAAATACCCACGGTCACATCTCATGCCCTGGTGGATGAGTCCATACAGCAGAGAGCCGCAGTGGTCACAGAAGGTGGGGCTGGAGTACGTGTGGACCTTGAACTTGTGCTTACTGCGAGGGTCCTTCAGAGAGACACACAAAAAAGAGAGCAGTCAGCCACGTTGGCCATAAATACGCATTACCAAAAATAAACTTGGAATTATTGTTGATTGCAATAACACAAATACATGGTGCAAAAGATCTTAAAGGGGAAGTACATTTGAAACAAGCAGAAGAGAAATTAATTCAAACAGGAGAAGTGAGTAAGAAAAGTCAGCTTATAGCTTTATAATATTCACATTTTAACCTTTTTTGCTAATTGTTGAAAAAAGTAAACATTAGAATTTTTTTTTTGTTTAAAAGCAAATGGATTGCTACTGCACAACGCATGTAAAGCACATTTCACATATATGCAATGCAATAATACTGTATTATATGTACACACACACACACACACACACACACACAAAACCACTATTCAAAAGTAAGATTAGAGTGATTTTTGTAGATTTTTAAAAAATAAATTAATATCTTATTCAGCAAGCACGCATTAAATTGATCAAAAGTGACATACGTTTACATTACAAAAACGTAACTACATTTATAAACTCTATTAAACTTAATTTTAACTAAATTATGTTATTTAAATTTTTTCATCAAACTTTATCTATTTATCAAATAATTCTTTATGAAAAAAATGTTTCTTGATCAAATCTGCATATCAGAATGATTAGTATCTTGACTGGAGTAATGGCTGTTGAAAATTCAGCTTTACCATCAAAGAAATAAAAAAGTATTTAAAAAATATATGTAAAAAAATAAAAATGTGATTGTAACAATTAAAAAATATTCACACTTATTACTGTTTTACTTCTTCATCAAGTCGGTGCCTTGGTAAGCATTAAAAACATATTTCAAAAAAATGTTCAAAAAAATTGTTTTTTGAACGTAGTGTATTACACATATTAAACAGAAAATAAAATTAAAGAGCAGGAGATTTTTCTGGTTTGCAAAAAATTTGTTCTTTAGATATAAATAAAATGGTAATATGTTCGTTTATAAAAATATATTTATAGAATAAATCATATATATGATGATAATACATAATAAATTGATATAGTACATAGATTATAATAATGACGTAGGATGACACCTGAGCGATACTGGAGCACCGGGTCAGCAGGGCACTGGCAGTCAGCTGAAACACTGGCTGAAACAACAGAATAGCCTTCTTGTCGGCTCGGCCCCCCCCCCAGTGATTCATCCATTATTAATTTAGCAGGGGCTCTTTTATGACTTTCTATTCATAAGAAGCTGTTTTAATATTCTCCCTCTGCATACAGCTCATGGCGGCGTTGACACTTACACAAAAAGAGAGCAGCTTCCATACGGCCTGTGGCCTGGGCAAACACAGAGGCCCTGGTGAGCGTATGCAGCACACACAAATTTGCAAAGGGGTCAAAGTTTGGCAAAGCCCGTTAGCCTCTGCTAGTGGATACTGTAACTACATGCCCTGCAGGGTAAAAGTATTTCTCTATTCTAATAACAGCAGTTTTCTATTTTGTATTTCTATTTTTTTCCAGTCTTCAGGTGTCAAACTGTCCCGCTTAATATTTCTAAAATTATAAATTTCTTTAATTATAAATTTTAAATTAAAGTAAATTATGAATGATCAATTTAATGTATCCTTGCTGAAAAAAAGCAAACATTTCTTTAAAAAAAAAAATCTTGAACAGCCGGGTGTTATATACTAATATTTAATAATTTGCTTTAAATTATTACTTAAAAGAACATTATTGTGTATTTGGGTAATGAAATGGGTTTATGCGGTTTAAGTAAAAAAAACACATTATTTTTCCAAATACTGTACATTATTGTAAGCCCTCTATGCCCCGCCTCTCTCAAACAGTCGTTTTCAACAAAGCCCCCTCCTTTGAAAAAGATTGGCCAGCTATCCAGTGCGTTTTGATTGGCCGAATACCTTAAGCGTGTGACGTAAATGTTACGCCCCTCACATACTGTGATGCCATGTCCGGCCGGGGCGACAAGACAAAAACATTAAAATCCTTTATAAACCAGGCATTTGTTGCATCCAGTTGGGAAATAATTACTGATTATAATGACTTCTACTGTCTTTTTACACATTGCGTTGCATATCGCGCAGCGTAAACATAAAACCATGTCGCATTTGTGATCGGAGAAATGACAAACAACAAGCGTACTCTACACTGCTCAAAACTCGAGTTTGAATCGTCCAGTGGCAAATTCTTTAAATATAAAAAAAACATGCTTACAGGCTGTGAGTCAGAACAGTGCCAGATTGTCCTTGCAAAAGTTGGAACTGCCCCACTTTATAGAAACCTATGTCCTCTTTTGGAGGCCAAACAAAGTAGTCGCTTTCACAACGAGACACACAGCGGCTTGAGTGAGCGGCGCCCGGCAGATTCGACAAAGGAGCGGCCGGAGGGCTTGCGGCCACCACATGTGACGACCCTGGGCTGGACTCCTCTTCGTCCATGTTGAAAGCCGATCCGGCGATCCACAGCGGAAGTTGATGTATTGCTCAGCAGCCACACTCTAAAAATAAAGGTGCTTCACGATGCCAAAAAAGGACCTTTTTGTCTAAATGGTTCCATAAAGAACCTATTACATCTGAAGAACCTTTCTGTTTCACATAAGGTTCTTTGTGGCGAAAGAAGGTTTCTTCAGATTATAAAAAGGTAAGAAAGAGATGTTCTTAAAGAACCTTTGACTAAATGGTTCTTTGTGGAACCAAAAAATGGTTCTTCTATAGCATCACTTGAAGAACCTTTTGAAGCACCCTTATTTTTAAGAGTGACCAGCACGGATCAGCTCTAGGTATGACGAAGCGGATATCGTCCTTTTTTTGGAAGGCCAAACAAAGTCGTTTTGCTTTCACAATGAAACACAGTGTCTTCACGACATGGCGGCGGCGTCAACAATATTACAGCGAGAATAAAAGTTGCGCCTTATTTCTTTGCGTGAACATTTTGGCGGCTTATGCAATCTTCCCACACAGTGACGTAGACAATGTGGGGGCGTGTTAGAACGAGACATTTTATGTAGGCGTGGTTGACTCTTAAATTTTAAAAAGAATATCTCTTTGGATTTAAGACTAGTCTTTGCAACTTTACAGATCATCTTTAAGCACCAAGAGCTTGTAACACACCAAAGAGAAAAGAAAAATTGAAATCACATCATATGACACTGTAAGAAAATATATTTTTTATTTGTTTTTCATATTTTGCCTAATTACCTATTATTGTTAGTTTTGTCATTTTCTTGAAAACAATGGTCTAGTTTCTGGCCGAGGTAGCTATACACTTCAAAAGTGAGACAAATCTACAGTACTACTACTCAACCGAATTATGCCACACGAGCCATTTCTGTGCATTATCCATTGTATCTTTTTCCTTGCTTTTTTTCATGAGAACAGTTGTGAAAATAGCAATTTGGATGGCCCTCTACAAACAACCAAACCTATAGCAACCCATTAGGCAATATAACTTCAACCTCAACCGAGGTGGTACTAAAAAAAGTACCAGGTACCAGGTACTGTACACAGTGGAAAACCCCCAAAAAGTGAACCGTACCGAGCCGTACTGATCCTTACCATGCAGTGGAAAAGCGCCAATACACAGCACTGAGCAAACCACAAAACCTACACGACCGAGTGGGCAATTTGGACAGCAATATGAAAACCACTAGAGCCAGTGCACTTTCAAAGCTCAATGGAAAGCAGCTAAGTGCTTAATCAAAATTATATTAACCATCCCAGCCATATTAAACAGCATTGAGGAAGTTTTGGAAACAGAAGATGGAAGGCATTTCTATCCATACATCAAGTACAAAGTATAATCAAGCTTTAAAGCCTGAGCCTCCATGAATTATGGACCAAGCTGTCCATTTTCCTCTTGTGTTTGCCGTCAAAGTTACAAGCGATGATCGTGCTTAATGTAGTGAAAAGTACGGAGCCCATGAGTTCATTCACAAAAAGTTTGCTTTGCAATGCAATACTTTGCAACCGAATGTACAAAGTTTTGCAAAAGAACGCAAAAGCATTGAAGTATGTTGGCCTACTTGTAATAAAATGAAAGTAAAATGCACAAATAACATTAAGATTCAAGGAGGTCTAAAAGATTTTCAAAACTTTTACAACTTTTTTTGCTTTAGAACATTTACAAATGTTAAATATACAAATAAAATGTTAAGGATACCACTGCATCTGTATGAAAAAAAGCACATGATTTAGTTATTTTCAAAGCTTTCAATGTACTCTCATTATAATATAACTTAATTATTTATTGTTTATTTAATTCTAACAAGTACTTTTTTGTTAAATATTAACCAAAATTAAAAATCATTTGTTTATAATCTCTGCACAGGAGAGACTTGGTGTTGTTTCGAAACAAAAGAAAATATATTGTATCGGCTATCGGCCAAAATGAGTTGAAAAATATCGGCATATTGGATATTGGCAAAAATCCAATATCATGAATTCTGTTAAGAATAATGAAACGGGGTTGAGCGAAACTACTTACTTTTAAAATCATATTTTAAGTGGGTTGACTAAATTACTAGTTAAATAAACTTTATAGGAATGTCTCAAATGTTTTTTTGTCTATAGAATGAACATCAATGGAGTCCAAAACCACATTAGACCACACTTCTATTGTATGGAGAACTGAGGCATTTTTCAAAATTCTCTTTTGTGTTCCAAAGAAGAAAGTCATAAAGGTTTGGAAAAACATGAATAAATAATGATTTTTTTTTTTTTTGAGTGAACTATGCATTTTTTTTAAAAAGCCCTATTTCATGTTCAATGCATCCTTCTTACATAAATAAATTTTCTAGCATTCAGAAACAATCCGATAAAACATATTGGTGCATCTCATGGCACCACAAACAATTTGCAGCACCATCTAAAGCAGCACAGAAAACAATATGATGTGCTCACGTCTGTGAAGGTCCATTCAAACAAATGAAGGCACATCAGAAGAGGGCTGTGAAATGCAGAGTAGGTGCAGGTGTGAAGGGGCTTTTGTAGACTCATCTGAATAGTCTGATGACAATGACACCCCTGTAGCGCTGGCCCATCCGACAAAACTCAGATTCACTCATAATAAAGAGAAGAGACACAGTATAATTCTTTTGTATTATAATTCCCTGTCAACTTATACAGATGGGACACAGTGAGCAGCATACAAACAATGAAAGCCGGTAGATGAAATTAAGCCCAACATATGGGTGCCTGTCCAAACAGAGATCCATACAGAAAAAGAAAAAACAGCAAGTGACAGACGCAAATAAAATCATAGCACCATCTTTGTGATAGAACTGATCTAAATACTTTTATTATTTTTATTTATTACAAAAAACACCCTCTTCCAAATTGTATATATATTTAACTACAGTCATACAAACAACCTGTCCGTTTTGTACCCGATTTCAGGTCTGTATGGGGACATCTGATCCCAATATGTAGGCAAAACCTGAGCCACCCACACACAGTGTGCAGGAGTGGGTTTCTCTGATCACGTCCCCCTCTTCAAAGCAGATGTGATCATTTAAGGCGCTTTGTTCATCACTGAACCCTCATTAAAATGAAATGTGAGAGCACAGGAACAGTCTAAATTGATCAAGACCCACTGATCACAAAATACTAATGTTCCTTTGTGGACATCACAGAAGATTATACTGACCTTCTGACCACAACTAGAGACCATTTTTACCAGAATATGTCAAATTGTATTATTATATGTTACCTATATTGTGTGCTGCAGATAACTGAAAGAACGAAACTATGCACTGTACCAGGTTTTCTTGTGTCTGCTTTTTTAAATGACTCCAACAAACATGCGTCTTTTTGAGATATTTAAAATTTTCTACCGTCATGTCCTATTACGTAAAATAAGCAAGACCAAGGCCACACTTCCCCTAAAATATTCTGAAGTGCAGACTAATCAAATACAGACAGGTTTATTTTTAAACAACTTTATTACATGTTGAATATGTGGTTACATCCTCAAGTGTGGCAAAGTGAACTGAAGCTCCTTCAGAGAGGGGAGTGGTGTGTTTGGATTGGCTGAACTTGTCAGGCAAGAAGTTCACAGTTCCCTCAGACCAATGCAGGTGTTTGGGAAAACAAGAAAAAAAAAACCCACAAAGCAGTTCACAGGAAACAGCAAATGTTACACAGGAAAACGATTTTCTGCACACAACCCTTTAGAAACTCCACCACTAATATGTCAGTGCCTTAACATGCAGTTCATGTGTCTCTCTTTCTATGCATTAAAATTGCACTATATTTTATTTTTATATGCACTATACCGAAATTAATGAAATTTAAGATTTTTATGACTTCTCCAGGCATGTCCTGCGGATTTGCTGGTCTCCGCTGATTTCATCAAGTCTCCCAGACTGGTCAAACTGGTGTTTGGGCAACCAGCTGGTCTTCCAATCTGACTAACTGAAAAGTGCTCGAAACCTTTTTTAAACCAGCTAAAAACCAGTCTGACTAAACGGAGAGAGCAACTAACAAACAAACCTGCTAAGGGTAGTTTTTTCAAAAGGATAAAAATCTCATATTTAAAATTCCTTAAAGGGGTCATATGATGTTGCTAAAAAGAACATTATTTTGTGTATTTGGTGTAATGAAATGTGTTTATGCGGTTTAAGGTTCAAAAAACACATTATTTTCCACATACTGTACATTATTGTTTCTCCTCTATGCCCCGCCTTTCTGAAACGTGTCGATTTTTACAAAGTTCATCGGTCTGAAAAAGTAAGGTGTGCTGTGATTGGCCAGCTATCCAGTGCGTTGTGATTGGCCGAATACCTCAAGCATGTGACGGAAATGTTACGCCCCTCACTATATTGTGATGATGCCCCGTCAGGCCGGAGCGATGATTCAAAAACATGAAAACCCATTATAAACAAAACGAGGCATTTGTTGCATCCAGTGGAGACATAATTACGGATTATAATGACTTATACTGTCTTTTTACGCGTTGCGTTGTATCGCGCCGCATAAACATAAAACCATGACTGCATTTGTGATCGGAGAAATGACAAACAACAAGTCCTACTCTACACTGCCCAAAAAACACGCTTTAAATATAAAAAATATAAAATAAAAAAACTCTTTAAATATAAAAAAAACATACTTACAGTCTGTGAGTCAAAACAGCCAGCATTGTAGTCTACTCTCCAGGAGCAGTAAACAGTCCTCCATAAAATGCGCCGGACACATCTGAATATTTGGGTTGAAGTGTTCTGGAACAGTGTTGTAAATACAACTTAACCACTGATTTCTAGTCGTGTCTATTTTTGAAAGGCCAAACAAAGTAGTTTCGCTTACACAACGAAACACAGCATCACACACCCAGCGGGCTAGAGTGAGCAGAGGCCGGTGGCCTAGAGTGAGCAGAGGCGGGCGGGCTTGAGACACGGCTGCGGCCGGAGCGGATTCATGAAGGAGCGTCCGGCGGGCTTGCGGCAACCACAGGTGATGACCCCGGGCTGGACTCCGCTTAGTCTACGGTGAAAGCCGAAAAAAAATTTTTTTTTGTTTCCGGCGATCGACAGCGCAAAGTTGATGTATTTCCTCAGCGACCAGCACAGATCAGCTCTAGGCATGACGAAGCCATATCGTCCTCTTTTGGAAGGCCAAACAAAGTTTCGCTTTCACAACGAAACACAGCGCCTTCACGACATGGCGGCGGCAGCAACAATACTACAGCGAGAATAAAAGTTATGCCTTCTTCTTTGCGTGAACATTTGGGCGGCGTTATGCAAATGTTCCCACATAGTGACGTAGGACATGTGGGGGTGTGTTAGAACGAGCAGTTTTAGGTAGGTGTGGCTGACTCTTAACTTGTATAAAGAATATCTATTTGGTTTTGAGACTTTAGTCTTTGCAACTTTTACAGATCTTCTTACTTGCGGCAACAAGAGCTTGTAACACTTCAAAGAGAAAGGAAAAATTTAAATCGCATAATATGACCCCTTTAATATTTCCACTGTTTTCTAAGGGATATGTCACCCAAAAAATGAACATTCGGTCTAATACTCACCCTCATGTTGTGCCCAATCCTGCAAGACCTTATTTATTGTCGGAACACAAAAGTAAGAATTTTGATGAATATCCGAGAGCTTTCGACCTCAGTAGACAGCAGGGGCGACCACTACCACATTCAAGAACTTAACGTTTGTGTGACCACCATCGAGAGGAAACGAGAATATTATGAACCCAAAAGGTATTCAACAATTTCTTCTCTTCTGTGCCAGATTTCACCGCCATTTACGACAGTATCACAACACATGTGTGTGACGCTGCTGACGCAGGAGCCCGCGTTCTGACGTTGTGCTCTCGTGAAGAAATTGTTGAATAAAGTCGTGATTTTTGTTTTCTTCGCGTACAAAAAATGTATTCTCGTCGCTTCATAACATTACGGTTGACCACTGAAGTCACATGGACTATTTTAACGATGTCCTTTCTGGGCCTTGAACGTGTCAGTCGTGTTGCTGTCTATGCAGGGTCAGAAAACTTCGGATTTCATCAAAAATATCTTAATTTGGGTTCTGAAGATGAACGAAGGTCTTACAAGTTTTGAATGACATGAGAGTGAGTAATTAATTGTATTTACTTGTCTCAGTGTTTGCAGTTGTCGTTTGCTAGGAAACGCTTGTTTTGTTTACGGTGTGGAGACGTGCTGATATCGCGTTTAGTCTCGTTCTGTATCGCGTATCTTGTCGGAGTATCGCGTTTGTCGCGTCTGTATGGCGTATCTTGTCAGTGTCTGTGCTTGCTTGGCCATTTGTTGTGGAAAAATAAGGTAAGTGTGTTCAAGCGCCAGCAGAAAAAAAGTGTAAAGAAATACTCTTTGAGAGAAGCAGTCAATCAGCGGAAGTTAAAAGCAGATTGTGTGTATTTATTTTTTGTCTCAGTGTTTAGCGCAGTTGTCGTTTGCTTGTTTTGTTTACTGTGTGGAGACTGCTGATATAGCGTTTGGTCTCGTTCTGTATCGCGCATCTTGTCGGTGTCTGCGCTTGCTTGGCCATTTGTTGTGGAGAAAATAAGGAAAGTGTGTCCAGCTGAATTAATTTTGTATTTTGGTAGACGGGTATAAAAAAAAGCTTAGTTTACCACGGAAGCGGTCGCGGCTGCGGTCGTGCGCAGACCGAAGAGTGTAAAGACCATCAAATCTACCGTGTGACTCCACCGGGCAGGGACACCGGCAAAGGATAAGTATCGCTTTAGTTTCCTTTTCCAATACTTGTTTACTCTTCTGGTCAGGTTTATATAACATTAGTACTATGTGTAAGTACGTATGTTTTTTACAGTGTGTTTGGCAGTGTTATTTTTAGAATTACTGAAAAATACGGTCATCTTGATTTTATTATTTGTATTTGTTATTTATTTTTATTTTAGTTAAATTATGTCTGAATTTATTATTTCTGTATAGGTCTTTTATTAAGTTTTTTAATTTGAGTTATTTTAATACTTCCAACAAACTAAATGGAAATGAAATAATATATATATATTTAATTTATAAATGTTTATGTATATATATATATATGTGTGTAGGGTGTGTAACATACACATGTAGTTTTTTGGCTTAGTGTTATGTTAGAATCATTTTATTCTTATACCTTTTGTTCTTTAATATTTTGAATTGTTTTTAGCTTTATTTTATTTTTTTCATTTAAATGTTACGTTTTGAAACTTTGTTGTATGCATTTGTCATTATCTAATTTCTTTAAAATGTGTATTAGTAGTATTTATAAAGTTTTAGCTTTAGTTTTGGATCTGTTTTTAGTTGTTTTAATACAACAACTGATTGCTTCTGTTGTCCTCATCTGTAAGTCGCTTTGGATAAAATTGTCTGATAAATGACTAAATAAATAAAATAATTAATGACATAATTTTCATTTTTGGGTGAATTATCCCTTACGTTTTATTCATTTTTCTAGTAATCTGAGAAAAAAAAAAAAAAAAGAGGGACAAATCAGGTAGTGAAACCTGCTAATCTAGCAAAAAATATTTTTTGTGCCCTGCATTGAAAAGGTCAAAGTTAGAAATTGATGGTGCTCTAAAATGCTTAACGGTACCGAAGCGCGAGGGCCAGCCGCTGATGCTTTGCTCCATAGCGTCTAATGCACTGAGCAACACTGATGCGAAAGGACCTTAATACTCGATAATTATCTCACCTAAGTTACAGTACACTGCGTACAAATGCCATTATGCCTGTCATAGAGGAAAACGCTGCTGATTTTTCTATGACAAAGCAACAAAGATTCTTTTCAGATAAGGCGCATGCACAATCCTCCCACTTCCATGCTTCTATCACACAGCACGCAGCGCACTGAGTCATCGAATAATCAGTACTGAATAAGAAGGTGCAGGCAGTTCTGTACAAAAGAGTTCAAATGGAAAGGCAGGGGAGGGAGAGGAGACGCAATAGAAATGCATCGCTATAGAGGCCTCCCACCCGGTGGCCTTCAGAGGGTTCCCATGGTGATGGCCAAAGCCCATCGCCCAGCAACAGGCTGGTACCTGTCACAGCGAGAGTTCGCGGCAGTTGTCGCGTCTTGCTGAAGGAAAAAAAATAATACACTTGAGAAGCCGAGCATTTCTGTGTAAAGACACACAAACACATACTTTCACACTTCCATTTCCCCTTTTCTCAAACTATGCACTATTTATGAGGCATGTTTTTCTTTAGTAGCAGCTGTAGATTATGATCATGTCGGAGAGGGGGGTTGTGGGTAGCATTTATCACAGTGTCAGTACCACTGTGATAGAGTTATGCAAAACACAGTTTCAGTGGTTTGCTACAAGAAACGGTCATGGCCAAAAGTTAAAGGCTCTAGTTGATCATGAAATAGTAATATATAACAATAATGTAAAATAATCTCAATCATTACATATTATATGAAATGTATCCAAACTATTAACAAACTATTAACTACGACTTTTGCCTCAAAAAACTTCTACTAATTTGCTGCTTATTAATAGTAAGCTAGTTGTTAAGTTTAGGTATTGCGTAGAATTAGGGATGTAGAATATGGACACGCAGAATATGTGCTTTGTAAGTACTAATAAACAGCCAATATGTTAATAATAGGCATGTTAATAAGAAACTAGTTAATAGTGAGAATTAGTCCCTATACTAAAGTGTTACCAAATGTTTTAATAAAATTTAAATGATATAAAAACATAAAACGAACAATAAAATATATAACTTTATTTAGTTCACAACCGGAATAGAATTTAAATTCTCCTTGAAACCTTTTTTATTTATGGCACATACTGACCAAGCATATCCAAAGGGTTCACATACTTTTTCCCCACGGTAAATGTGTTTCTCGTTACTGAAAGTGGCTGTAAAGCAAAAGATTAATTGGGATAATATGGTCTGAGAGACAAAGGAATTTTTCTCACACACACACACACACAAAAACACACAGACATCCTCAGTTCTGATCAGTCCAGCCATGTTGCCTTCTTAATTATTTGTGACAAGCAAACTGCTCGGCAACAGAGTGACATTTGGTTTCTCCTTGAAACTGCTCTTTAAATAACTGCACAATAGCTTATTCACAGAGAGAAGAGCACATCCACACAAACAGCTTACATATGAATACACATCTTCGCTCTTTATACCTTCATGCCTACAAGCATGAAAGGTAAATCGCCCAAACAGAGAAAAGTGTGACTGGCGAAGGAAACGTGTTTATGCAAATGCCTGCCTGGCCTTATTAAATCAGTGCCCCATGGGAGCATGCAACCAGTGTGAGAGGGGTATTTATAGACATCACCCACTTCTGGCAGAGCATGTGGGCGCATCCATGACTATCCCAGAGGGATTTCAAATAATGACAGTTGGGAGTGGGAGATGGCGTGGAAATTTCTAGAAAGGGTTAAGCTTTGTGAATGGCAGAAGATGAAAAGCGAGCCTAAGGGGGTCATTTTGTGTTTCTCAAAAAATTAATCGGCTCCAATATTCCTAACGAGTTAAGGTTTACCAGGTAGAATTTATTCCAAAAAAGGAAACGTGTGAATAGATCTATATATATTCTTATATATATATATATATATATAATACACAGGCTGGGGAGGGCAGGGGTTTGTGTGGGTATGGTGGGAGCATCGAGGGGTGAGAACCAGAAGGGCGTAAGTGACATTTCACCAACTTTAAAGGAGGGCCAAAACAAAAATTTACCATAGTTTGATTTGATTTTGTGTACTTGAGTTCAATCTTTTATAATGAAACTGTGTACACACATGGATAATAGTATACTTATTGAACACTATTTTAACATTTATTTAGAAAAAAAAATTAACGTTTAAAAAAAAAAATTTTTTTTAAAGGGGTCCTTTTATGCTCTTTTACAAAGTCTTGATTTGTTTTGGGGGTGTACTAGAACAGGGGATCTCATATCACTTGTTCGACAAACACAATTTTTCACCATATTTTACATTATTAAACACATCTATCCCCAGTCTGGCTTTATGAACGGCTTGAATAGTTCCTGTATCAAATGAAGGCACGCCTTCTGAAATACGAAATTTGCTGTGATTGGTTAGCTGGGCCAAAAATAGCGTGTCTCTGACAAAGTGATAACACTCGTTGCCTTCTCTAGTGCAGCTCAACCAGGTCTCGTCACATTCGTAATATGTGTCTTGTGATATCACAAATCCGGAAAATATGCGTTGTAGTCCAAAACGAGTCGTTCGTTGTAGTTTTTGAAAAGTGATTTCTGTTAAATACAATTCGCCTTTTGCAGTGGACTTTGAGCTTTGTAACTTTGAAGATCTTTTTATGTTCAAACAGCAACATTACAGACTAACTGAAGTTGAAAAATTAAAAAAGCATAATAGGATCCCTTTAAAACTTTTGTCACCAATGTTTTATTCAATTTTGTGTATAAAAACATGGGCGTATCTGCTGACAATATGAACAAAACATTACATTAATGAGTTTAAAAGAAATAACAATCCATTGTGATAAAATAAAATATCACATAAAAAAGCCATCAAATTAGTTAATTGAATGTGATTAATATTACTAACATAGTAATCCCAGGCACTTAACTATGTAGCCAAATGGGCGATTGAAAATCCTTTACAGATGCCTTCCCTAGTGTAAATAATTATATAAAAATGTATTTGAAATACATTTCTTTCATATTAAGTATACTACAAATACATTTACATAATATTCACATATCACTAAACTGGTATACTTAAAGTCTGCAAAATTGGAACAACTAATTTTATACTTAATGCAATTTAATTGTAAGGAAGTAGTGCTGAAGTCCAACTATAGAAATACTGAAGTATATTTGATTGTGCTAACGTGCACTTTGCACAGTATACCTTCAGGTTACACTTTAAAATGTAATGCATTTAAAGACTGATATTACTAGAAGATCATAGGTCCTCAATCACTAGTGACATAAGGCAATTTAGGGCTTAATATTGATAAATGTGCACTGTGCACAAGTAGTACTCCAAATAAAGTTTAATTATAACTTTTATATCAGTAAGTCTCAAGTGATATGTCAGTAAATAGACAATAAATAAAATGTTAATAGATTTGAACTAGTATGAATGTGTGTCATAAAGTAAGTTTCAGATGGAATTGTGAATTGTACATGAAATAGTAGCCTACTCTGACTGGCTGACTTGTCAAGCTTGGTGTTCACATAAGACTGTGGGATACTGCCATTTATGGAGAGTGAGTAAGTCTTTCTTTTTCACAGCAATGATCCCAGGTGGACATCTGTATAACGTTTTACTCACTGCATTTCTTGTATCCGTTCCCCAGTAATATCCTTTGTCTATGTCTGTCTGTCCCTTCTCTACATTCTCTCTCTTGTAGCTAGGCAGTAACTGAGTGCCTATATGATAACACCTATAGTAAAATAAAAGTAATATATTAAAATACATTTCATATTAAGTACTTCAACTCTATTAATATATTTACTGACATATTGCTCAAGACTTACTGCTATAAAAATTATAATTAAACTTTATTTGGACTACTACTTGGGCACTATGCACATTTCTCTATATTAAGCCTAAAATGGTTTAACATTTCACGTATTTGATGAGGAATTTTTTTAAATGCAAGATATTTAAAGTGTACCTGAAGTATACTTGCAATAATTCCACCTATACTTCAGTATATTTTTATTTGGACTTCAGCACAACAATTAAAATAGTTTCAATTTAGCAGACTTTAAGTATACCAGATTAGTATACTAAAAGTACAATTGCAGGGTATTTTTATTAAGTACATAAATATGTATATGTGTTTGTAGTATACTCAGCATGAAATAAATGTATTTCAAATACATTTTAGTATATTTATTTTTCACTAGGGACAAACCATCAGAATGTAAGTTGTTGGTTACTACCCACTAGCTAGCTACACCTCACTGACAATTATTTTCTCATCATCATCCAGCTCTTTGTCACAAAAAAATCTTCAGCAGTAAAAAAAATGGTTTCTTCTCATGGTTGACCTACCTGGCTTACATGTGGTGTCAGCCATTTTGACTTAAGTGCTATCCACAAGCTTTACCCACAGTACATTTCTCAGTGTCAAAGGGGCGTAAGTGCAGTTACGCCCTTTTGGCACCAACTGGTTTAGTGTGTTCAGTGTTAAGTCTTTTGGTTTCTAATGAATAACTCCAAAATTATTAAGAATTCACTTGTGTCCTTTTGGCAGTAGAAAGAGCTCATCAAGAGCTTTCATTTGATTATATATATATATATATACAGGGGGGCAAAAAAGTATTTAGTCAGCCAAAAATTTTGCAAGTTCTCCCACTTAAAAAAATGAGAGAGGCCTGTAATTTTCATCATAGGTATACCTCAACTATGATTTTCTGGATAAAAAAAATCCAGAAGCCAGAAAATAACATTGTAGGATTTTTAAAGAATTAATTCCTCTGTAAAATAAGTATTTGGTCACATACAAACAAGCAAGATTTCTGGCCCTCACAGACCTGTAACTTCTTCTGTAAGAGGCTCCTCTGTCCTCCACTCGATACCTGTATTAATGGCATCTGTTTGAAAAAGTATATCAGTATAAAAGACACCTGTCCACAAACAGTCACACTCCAAACTCCACCAAAGAGCTGTCAAAGGACACCAGAAAAAAAAAATTGTAGGCCTGCACCAGGCTGGGAAAACTGAATCTGCAATAGGTAAGCAGCTAGGTGTGAAGAAATCAACTGTGGGAGCAAATATTAGAAAATGGAAGACATACAAGAACACTGATAATCTCCCTCGATCTGGGGCTTCACGCAAGATCTCACCCCGTGGGGTCAAATGATCACAAGAACTGTGAGCAAAAAAAATCCCAGAACCCACACGGGGGGGGCTAGTGAATGACCTGCAGAGAGCTGGGACAAAAAGTAACAAAGGCTACCATCAGTAAAACACTGCGCCGCCAGGTACTCAAATCCTGCAGTGACAGACGTGTCCCCCTGCTTAAGCCAGAACATGTCCAGGCCCATCTGAAGGTTGCTAGAGAGCATGTGGATGATCCAGAAGAGGATTGGGAGAATGTCATATGGTCAGATGAAACTAAAATATAACTTTTTGGTAAAAACTCTACTTGTCGTGTTTGGAGGAGAAAGAAGGCTGAGTTGCATCCAAAGAACACCATACCTACTGTGAAGCATGGGGTGGAAACATCATGCTTTGGGGCTGTTTTTTCTGCAAAGGGACCAGGACGACTGATCGTGTAAACGAAAGAATGAATGGGGCAATGTATCGTGAGATTTTGAGTGAAAACCCTTCCATCAGCAAGGGCATTGAAGATGAAACGTGGTTGGGTCTTTCAGCATGAAAATGATCCCAAACACACCGCCCGGGCAAAAGAAGGAGTGGCTTCGTAAGAAGAATTTCAAGGTCCTGGAGTGGCCTAGCATGTCTCCAGATCTCAACCCCATAGAAACTCTTTGGAGGGAGTTGAAAATCCATGATGCCCAGCGACAGCCCCAAAACATTAATGCTCTAGAGGAGATCTGCATGGAGGAAAATACCAGCAACAGTGTGTGAAAACTTACAGAAAACGTTTGACCTCTGTCATTGCCAACAAAGGATATATAACAAAGTATTGAGATTAAATTTTGTTATTGACCAAAATACTTATTTTACCGAGGAATTTAACAAATTAATTCTTTAAAAATCATACAATGTGAATTTCTGGATTTTTTTCCCTCATTTTGTCTCTAATAGTTGAGGTATACCTATGATGAAAATTACAGGCCTCTCTCATCTTTGTTTAAGTGGGAGAACTTGCACAATTGGGGCTGACTAAATACTTTTTTGACCCACTGTAGATATATATATATATATATATATACTATATATATAGATAATCTCATTCACTCAAATTGTCACTAAGCCCTTTCGGGTTCTCACCCCTCGGCATGTTTATGTGGTTTATGAGGATACAAATTTATGAGGACACTTTCGTGTCCCTGTAATTCAAAAGGTTTATAAATCCTTCAGAATGAGTTTTTTCGAAAATCTAAATGTTTTCTGTGAGGGGTATAGGTGTAGGGTTGGTGTAGGGCAGGGGTGTCAAACTCAGTTCCTGGAGGGCCGGAGCCCTGCAGAGTTTAGCTACAACCCCAATCAAACACACCTAAACCAGCTAATCAAAGTCTTCAGACTTATTTGAAAACTACAGGGTTTGTGTTGGAGCAGGGTTGGAGCTAAACTGTGCAGGGCTGTGGCCCTCCAGGAACGGAGTTTGACACCTGTGGTGTAGGGTGATAGAAAATACAGTTTGTACAGTATTTAAAAACCATGGAGAGTCCCCATAAACCATAAAAGCCAACATGTGTGTATGTGTGTGTATCTGCACTGTTGCTCATGCCAGACAGGTAGCAATGCAGCTAACAAGCATTGCTCTTGTGGCAAACAACAGCATTGGAACAATTGGCTTGTCTATTGTAGCCAATTATTCCAGTGGAGCTGTGTGTCTCTGTCTGTAGCATTTTTAAGAGGTGACGATCACCAGGGCTGAGAGGATAAATTGGGAATCTCTTTCTCACTATATCCTCGATTTCAATGATTTACTAAGAAAGTGAATTGAACCAACATGGCTGAGATTTAAATAAAAGGCAGATACTAGATATTTTAGGTTTCCTAAGAAACCAGTGGGCGTTAAACACCCTTGATCGAAGGTGTGAAAGACATTTCTGCTTTCTAAAACCCTTACTGATCAAAGCCAACAGTCTTGTCACATTTGACAAACTCCCTTTAATACAAAACACGTACTATGGAATAAGACCTGCAAGAAAAAGCAAGCATATTCTCACACATCCATGAACCCACCTAAAGTCTGGTTTGGTCTGTTTTTTATTGCACAACTGCAATCAGAGTTGAGTTTCAGTGTGATACACAGTTCTTATGACGTGAATGAGAGTTTAATGAGACTACCGGTACAGAAATCCCTTGGTGAATGTCTAATTAGCCCACTTCTATAATTGAAGCCTAAAACGAGCCCCTTCGAAAACATCTTTGAGTCCGCCTTGCTTGGCTGTCTTTGACATTGACTATATTTATACCTACAATCCCCTTTAGTGGCTCTTCTGAGACTAGCTAGCAGATTTACACAAGAAAAACTAATGACAATGTCACAAGGCCAAGGCTTCATCAAATAGAAATCGCGCCTAGTTTACTGGCACGTCGACGTCCAGAGCACATGTGTTTTGGCAGCACTTCTAGACCGGCGGAGAACAAACGTGAAAACAGAATTAAGCATGAACCTCATCACCGTGGCTCTGGAGGAGGATGAAAGGGCGCATTTCATCTGCATGAATGAGATGAATGGCGAGGCTTCTTAGAGAAGTGGTGGGACAGTGCCAGATCGCTAATGTGGACTGAGGCGTGGAAATGTGCTAACGACATCCCACCAACGTTCACCAATTTAGATCACTCTGAATCCCTTTGTGGAGCGTCTGCCAGCCGTGTCATATCGCCTGGCCCTGCTGGGTGCACTGTGTAAATATTACGGTATTCTAGGCAGGGGAGCCGACCCGGGACTTCTAGGGCACTCCTCAGAGAGCTGAAGGTACGTCTGACTGAGGGAAAGCCGCTGAGAGGGCTGTCAGACGCACAGCACTGGGACTATCACTCTTAAAGAGTTCGCAGGGCACTTGTGAGAAAGTAAACGAATACAGCATCTTATCTCGAGGCAGAGCGGTCCAGCTCATAAATGAAGGCTGAAGCTCTTCTGAATACACAAAAACAGTTCTTATATGGTTTTACTGGGGTAAATGGTAAATTGTTTGCCAATGATGAAGGTAACAAGCAGTGTTTATAACAGTCAGATTATGTTGAAAGTAGCAAATAATTAACACTATTAATTTATCTATTTGTTTACTGACAATATAACCAGGGGTTCTCAAACTAGGGTCTAAGGTCCACTTGGTGCAGTAAGGGGGTTCTAGGGTCCAAAGAAAAAAATATGAAAGGGAACCCAAGAGGATTTTATGAAACCAATACAGTAGCATTCAAAAGTAACATATTTTAAGGAATTAATACCTTTATTCAATAAATAAGCATTAAATTGATCGAAAGTGACAGTAAAGGCTTTGACATTGTTATAAAAACTGGTCCCACGTTATATTAGTTAACTACTATGTATTTACATCAGAAAATAAGTACAATGTACTTATTGTGTTCATATTGTATTGCAAAACACTTCTGCTGCTATTGAGGTGGGATACAGGTAAGGTTAGGGACAGGTTTAGTAGTATGGGTAGGTTTAAGGGTGTGTTAAGGTGTTAATTATAATCGATTACACTGTGGACCCATTAAATGGGAAATTAATTACAAATCTACTACCTGAGTGTATTTTTATTTAAATATAAGTTACAATGTAAGAACATGTACAGTGGTGTGGCGAAAAAAGTGTGGCCCCCTTCCTGATTATTAGTTTTTTGCATGTTTGTTACACTTTATTATTCAGATCATCAAAACAAATTTAACTTTAGTAAAAGATAACACCAAGTGAACACAACATGCAGTTTTTAAATGAAGGTTTTTATTATTAAGGGAAAACAAAATTACATGGCCCTGTGTGAAAAAATGTTTGACCCCTAAACCTAATAACTGGTTGGGCCACCCTTAGCAGCAACAACTGCAATACACGATACTCTTCGCGATAACTTGAAATGAGTCTGTTACAGCACTGTGGAGGAAATTTGGTCCACTCATCTATGCAGAATTATTGTAATTCAGCCACATTGGAGGGTTTAGTGGATGAAAAACAAAAAAATACCGGGCCTTTTTTAGGTCATGCCACAGCATCTCAATAGGGTTCAGGTCAGGATTTTGACTAGGCCACTCCAAAGTCTTCATTTTGTTTTTCTTCAGCCATTCAGAGGTGGACTTGCTGGTGTGTTTTTCATCATTGTCCTGCTGCAGAACCCAAGTTCGCTTCAGCTTGAGGTCACAAACAGATGACCGGACATTCTCCTTCAGGATTTTTTAGGAAACAGCAGAATTCATGGTTCCGTCAATTATGGCAAGTTTTCCATGTCCTGAAGCTGCAAAGCAGCCCCAGTTCATCACACTACCACCACCATGTTTGAATGTTGGTATGATGTTCTTTTTCTGAAATGCTGTGTTACTTTTACGCCAGACGTAATGGGACACACACCTTTCAAAAAGTTCAACTTTTGTCTCGTCAGTCTACAGAGTATTTCCCAAAAGTCTTGGGGATCATCAAGATGTTTTCTGGCAAAACTGAGACGAGCCATTATGTTCTTTTTGCTCAGCAGCGGTTTTCGTCTTGGAACTCTGCAATGCAGACCATTTTTGCCCAGTCTCTTTCTTATGGTGGAGTCATGAACACTGACCTTAACTGAGGCAAGTGAGGCCTGCAGTTCTTTGGATGTTGTTGTGGGGTCTTTTGTGACCTCTTGGATGAGTCGTCGCTGTGCTCTTGGGGTAATTTTGGTCGGCCGGCCACTCCTGGGAAGGTTCTCCACTGTTCCATGTTTGTGCCATTTGTGAATAATGGCTCTCACAGTGGTTCGCTGGAGTCCCAAAGCCTTAAAAATGGCTTCATAAACCTTTCCAGACTGATACATAGATCTCAATTACTTTCTTTTCATTTGTTTCTGAATTTCTTTGGATCTCTGCATGATATTTAGCTTTTGATGATCTTTTGGTCTACTTCACTTTGTCAGGCAGGTCCTATTTAAGAGATTTCTTGATCGCGAACAGCTGTGGCAGTAATCAGGCCTGCATGTGGCTAGAGAAATTGAACTCAGGTGTGATAAACCACAGTTTTAACAGGGGGGCAAACACTTCTTCACACAGGGCATGAGTTTTGGATTTGTTTTCCCTTATAATAAAACCTTATTTAAAAACTGCTGTTGTGTTTACTGTGTTATCTTTGACTATATGTAAATTTGTGTGATGATCTGAAAACATTAAAGTGTCTTGACAAAACATGCAAAAAAATAGAAATCAGGAAGGGGGCCAACACTTTTTCACACCAATGTATGTACCACAGTAGCCGCGTTTTCACTGCCAGGCCGAACGCGAGCATGCTAGTGCGTGCCAGGGCCAGTCGTGTTTCCGCTGTCACTTCTGGGGCTTGATCGTGCCTCATTGGGGCTTCCTAGAAGCAGGCCAGCTCGGGCTTGAGGAGTGCTTATGAACAACGGCAGAGTTTCTCTGCATCTGGAGAGCATCAGTGGCGTGAATTATTTCATATAGTTAACAGCTATAACACCAGCATTAAAATTCTTTTAAAACGATTTAGCTCAATAACTTCTGTTTGAGGCCCGATTATGGGATGCTATTAGACCAAAAGAAAACAAAAAGGAATCCGTGCATTTGTGGATCAGGTGACACGTGTGCATTAATTGATGTCTAGTTCGAGTCGATCTTGTTCAGTTCATTTGGATTTTAAGACTTCATTTTCGCAGTTTACAGCATTTCACGTCCCCCACAACTACCAACGAACAAGGCCCAGTGCAATTCATTAACGTGTACACGATTTGAAAAATACGCAAATGTGCGTCACTACACTGAAACAAATGCTTTTCAACCAGTGTCTGCAGAGTTAAGAATTACATTAATGTGCAGAAATTTGTTCAAATAGCAGACATATGTGAATACAAATGTTTATAGTTATGATGAAAGTATCACGATTTGTGCTGTGCATTCTATTGATTCATTGAATTTTGAGACTGTTCCGCCCTTTTAGCCTGCCCAATCCAAACACACCATGCTCGCGTCCCGAGAGCTGAGCACAGTAAATCAGAACACTAGATGGCACTAGCCCCAGTACATGTGCAGAATTCCATGCGGTACGGTTTATGAAGTACACTGGTTGTTTTTTTGTTTCTTTTTGTTGGCTATTCTGTTACCGTAGAAATATGAATAAAGAGGTTTTATGAACTGTTCTAACTTAAATGGGTCATATGGTGCGATTTAAATTTTTCTTTTCTCTTTGTAGTGTTACAAGTTCTTGGTGCATAAATAAGATCTGTAAATTTGCAAAGACTAAGGTCTCAAATCCAAAGAGATATTCTTTATAAAAATTTAAGAGTTAACCACGCCTACCTAAAAACGGCTCATTCTAACACGCCCCCAACATATCTACGTCACTATGTGGGAAGATTTGCATAACACCGCCCAAATGTTCACGCAAAGAAAGAAGAAGGTGTAACTTTTATTCTCGCTATAGTTTTGTTGTTTCCGCCGCCATGTCGTGAAGACGCTGTGTGCTGCGGCTGTAAGTACGTTTTCATTTAAAGAAACTGCCACTGATGATTCAAACACGAGTTCTGAGCAGTGTAGAGTAGCGCTTGTCGTTTGTCATTTCTCCGATCACAAATGCAGGGACATGGTTTTATGTTTACGTGGCGCGATGCATCGCAACACGTAAAAAGACAGTATAAGGCATTATAATCCGTAATTATGTCCCCACCCCACTGGATGCAACAAATGCCTCGGTTTATAATGGGTTTTCATGGTTTTTGTCTTGTCGCTCCGGGAGACGGCATCAACAGTGTGGTGAGGGGCGTAACATTTCAGTCTCAGAGTGAGTAAGAGTATTTGGCCAATCACAACCAGAGCATGTGAGAGGAGCGGAGTGGTAATATTTCCTTAAGAGCGCAGAGCGCCTTTCTGAAGATTCCGCTCCGCTCGCTCAAAAAGCTCAGCGCCGCTCGCTCAACCCAGAATGCCGTTTGGTGATTTGCTTGTTCGAGATCGAGAATATGTAGAGATCGAGAATAGTAGAGCAGAGTTCAGATATTTTTTCAACGAAGTTGCAAGCCTTATACATATATGTAAAGTAAAAAATCTAAGTTAAGAATGAGCAGGGAGAAGAAACTGAGAGGGAGAGTTAGTAAAGATTCATATTGGAATCTGAAGCGGCACATTGCCAGAAAGCACGAGGATGTGCTACGCAAACATGGTGCCGCAAAACGTGATCTAGTTACATACCATAATAAATGAATAAACAGGTAGGCTAAGGTTATATTCGGTTGTACGGAGCCCGATCATGACATGCAGACAATCACGGCCAACGAATTTAGAATAGGCTAGTTCTCTTTTATGCTAGGACGACATTATGGCGACGAATTAAGATTGTTCTCTTGTTTATGACTTAGCTGCACAAATTCATCGTTCGTTAATTCAATTGTTCCTAGTTTTAGTAGGCCCTAACTCGTTGAGAAGAATATTATATTTGGAAGTACTTATTAAAAAATCTATACTAAAATTTAATAGACAATAATAATAAATAATAAACAAAAAAATAAAACCTGCTGACGTCATAGAAACGAATTGTTAATTCGAATTATATTCGGAGCTCCGTAGTTATTAAATAATCTCAGTTAAACTGTAGACCTAAGCTAACACACAGCTGTATATAGGCCTAAATACAGAACTACAGAGTACAGAAGATATTAGCCTACACCACTTGGATTTTGGAAAACCAGTGCTGGATCCCTCCCGCAAAATCTTCAGCATCCCCAGTGGTTCTTCCAGCGCTGAACGAGTGTTTCGGGCACACCGAATGCTGAAGCCTAACAGTTTGTCCAAGCTAATGTTTCTTAAAGTAAATTCTAAAATCCAGAAAACATCAAGAGACGTTTTAATAGACCACAATTCCCCGCAGTTATGGTCTATTTTAACTTGACACTAGAAAGTGTATTTCTTTCATTGACGTCAGTTCATAAACCAAGCGTTCTTTAAGTGCATTTTATCTTGCATGTGCTTTTCACAGGCTTTATAATCCAGGTGTACTTTGTAAAGATCTACACACATTTCATCTCGTGTGTGTGTGTGTGCGTTTGTGTTTTAATGAGCCTGTTTTGAATGTTCTATTGCACAACAACTGCAGCTATTTTCACAGAAATAAAAGTTAACGAAAATCAAATACACTTTCAGTTTTTGCATTTTAGGTAGGTCTGCTAAGGTTAGATTCATATATTTAATACATTACAACTAATAAAATAAGAAGAATGTATGAATTTCGCTCTGAAACATGATAATTGTTATTTATCAGCATGCTTAATTTTAGACAATAATCTAAGAATTTCGTTACAAACAGTAAACAATTAGGCCTACTAGAGAAATGTTATGTCGGAGCGGGATCTGAGCGGGAATTGGTTCACGGTGAGCCTGAGCGGAATATTAACAGAGCGCTTGCTTGTGCGGTTAGAGCGACTGAGCGGAGCGCACGTCCATAGAGAGGAAAACGTAGCGGAGCGTCACACCGCTCCCGTTCGTCAAATGCTTGATCACAACGCACTGGATAAGCTGGCCAATCACAGCACACCTCGCATTTTCAGGACCGATGAGCTTTGTAAAAATTTACGTGTTTCAAAAAGGCGGGCATAGAGGAGAAAACAATAATGTACCGTATGTGGGAAAATAATGTGTTTTTTTAACCTTAAAAATAAACACATAAACACATTTCATTACACCAAAAATAAACAAAATAATGTTCTTTTTAGCAGCATCATAGGACCCCTTTAACATTGCCCTTAAGACACAAATAGTTATATTAATGTTTCCCAACACAAAGAACTTGTGACGGGGGTACCTTGTTTTTTTGGTCTTCTGTAATTTCAAATGGCACGTTGTCAGTTATCCTTCCTGTAGGCTATTATATTATTAATATTATTATTTATTATTATTTATGCAAAGATGAAGTGGACGTGCTGATTAGCCATCTAGCCAGACGAGAGAAATGCACCCTTTAATACAATCTACAGCCTTGAACCGCTGCAGCTGTTTCATTAATCAAGAAAAACGACAGTCAAACAAATATAGATAAAATATAGAATCTAGATACACTGCTTAATTAAAACAACCTGTAGTACAATCCATGCCGTTCAGCCTGAGCTCGGGCCAAACACACATTTGCTCATGTGAAGAGGATGATTTTTCATGTGAAGACGACCATGATTTTTTTTTTTTTTTGGAAAGTGGGTTAAGTACAAAGCGTGGTTTACATAGGCCTAATAAATAATAGTCTGTTGCATTCAAATAGCCAACATTGTGAATATGGAAACATTTAGATTCGTGCCAAATGAGAGAGTAAGAAAGAGGATTATAGGGCCAAACAATAAAAAAAAATAAAAAAAACATCTCCAGAATAAAGTCATTAGCCTATAATGCGAGATTAAACTCATTAAATATCCAGAAAAAGTGTAGATATAGTAGAAATAAAATATTGAGATATAAAATAAATAAATTTCGAGAATAAAGTCGGTCATCAGAATCAGCGTAAATTCATCTTTGCAGACACGACTCAGAAAACAGTGTAGTACTAAGAGCTAAAACACCTATGTTCAGCTATTTTATGCGATCGCTGAGTGCGAAATAGTATATAGCCTATTAAAACACCGTTCTAGCATAGTTAGTTTAAGTGAATTTATCGTTTAATTAAAATATAAACCGTGCGATTACTAATGGCTTAAAAATGATGCGACTTAACTAAGCCCTTTTTAATAATAATAATAATAATAATAATATAGAATACAAGGAAGGAATAATGACAAAGCGTGCCTGAATTACAGAAAGAAAGAAACAAAAAAATGTGCGTACAATCATAAAGTTCTTGTTTGGCAAAAATTAATATAAGCTATTCTGTGTCTTAAGACAAGTTAAGTTAGAATAAGTTCAATAAAACATCTTTATTATATTTCTGCCGTAGAGGAGAATAGCCAAAACCAAAAAGAAACAAAGAAAACACAAAGTAACACTTATAAAACTGTACTGCGCACATGTGACTGGGGCTAGTGCATCTAGTGGTCGCTGATTTTCTGTGTCTCAGCTGCTCGTGGATCGCCAGCTGTGTGTGTGTGGATTGCACAAGACTAAAAGGGCGGAACGAAAGTCTTAAAATTCAAATTAATCAAATAGAATCGATTCAGAAGAGACGTGAATGAATGCAAGTGTGTCATCTGATCCACAAATGCACATTTTAATCACTACATGCACAAATCATGAAACTTTAATACAAACTATAACATTTGTATTAACAAATATGTCTCTATTTGAACAAAATGCTGCACATTAATGTAATTCTTAACTCCGCAGACAGCGGTTGAAAAGCATTTGTTTCAGTGTACTGACGCACATTTGCACATTTTTCAAATCGTGTACACGTTAATGAATTGCACTGGGCCTTGTTCGTTGGTAGTTGTATGTGTGGGGGACGTGAAATGCTGTAAACTGCAAAAATGAAGTCTCAAAATCCAAATGAACCGAACAATATCGACTCGAACAAGACGTCAATAAATGCATGCCTCACCTGATCTGCAAATGCACGGATTCCTTTTTTCATGAGAAATTTATAATATATTAATGCAGAACAGACCATTTTTATTCACAAACATGTTTTTATTTGTACAAATCGCTGCACGATCGTTTAATCCCGAATTACACATACTCAAATTGAAAGGCATTTGTTTGTTGTTAGTAAGATACATGTATAAAATGTATGCAGTACATGGATAATTGTGCGTGCATCTATTAATCATTTTGAGTCTAATATCATCCCATACCCGATGTGGATTATGATCACCATACAAGGCAGAAAGTGATGCAAAAGACTATTCATGTTAGCCATTACCATAGTAAACATGGTAAATATGACCGCTTGAAGAAATGAGACGTCAGCTTCTTATTCGCTATCATAATCTTGTATTTATTTAGTAACATATTTTATCTGTCAGTAAGTCTTGTCTCTTTAGCTCCACGTATGTCATAAAATATATCATAATCATAGTTTTTGTTCGGGAACTCCCTTTGCTAATCAGGTTGTATTTTTGATGGAAAAATTATAGAAATTATCATTCTTTCTAAATTTGATGTATAATGTGACTACAAATAAACAAAAAAGACGTGACTGAATGTGTGTGTCCTCTTTCTCTTGTGAAATAACGGTAAATGCCATTTTTTTTCTGGGTGACTAATATTCATTCCTGACAAATTAATTCATTATGATCAATGTATCACAAATTATTGTAAAACATTGATGCTGTCGGATTTAAATCTTTAAGTAAACAACAAAACATGCAAACAAACGGCCGCTTTTATCATGTTCGTTTTGTGATCTCGCTAGTTCCAGTGATTTATTTCTGATAACTTCTCTTTGTTGGTGAAATGATGGGGTTGCATAATGTTGTTCCAGAGAGGCGTGTAAAGGGTGGGTTTTAGTGAAGTGCAGCGGAGGTTCTGGCCCCACGATGGAAATGCAGCGAGCTACAAGTCTGAGACTATTAGCCCCGCCTGGCCTGTTTAAAGCACTGGCTCACACTGGCCCGACAATGGAAAAGCGGCTAATAAGTGCATTGTATCAAATGATTAATCTAAATGTGAGTACATAGTAGTTAAGGCCATCTAATACAAAGTGGGACCACATATTCAAATAGTTTGTATTGTTTGTTAGGTTGTAATAACAATTCAAAATCTTACAGTTTTTTACTATATATTTTAGCATAAGTATATTACTATCCCATGAGGCCAAAGGAGAAAAAATACGTAATGATGTATGCATAAATGGTGGAGACCAGGGACACCGTGATGTAATAAGTATGGATTGTATTTAAGCTACACGTGTATACTTATAAAATGTAGTTTTAACTGGTCAAGAAATTCTTCATTAAAGCAATGAGAAATTTTTAAATACTTTGAATAATATGTCATATTGTTGTGATTCATCTCGGATCAGATTGGTCTCTTTCACGGCTTTTACTGACATTTTTTTATGCCTGTGGTGACAATAAATGTAAAATTGATTTCCAGATGATGCAGCAAAATAATTTCGACGTGAGATTTTTGTTCACAATTCAGATTTTTTTTTCTGTAACTGGTGAAAAATGCTAGTTTAGACAGACAGAGAATCAAGAAGTGGCTGAGAGTGAAGCAGAAATGTATTTTTCATAATTGCATGGATTCAAAGAGCAAAGCCATTTCCCGTAACTGCACAGGGCCATTCATTCTCCCCTCTGTTCCTGTGTGTAGTAATTGTAATGATGTGATCGAGCTGGCATTCTACGTTCACTCTCATCCACAATAACAAAAAAAGCGCTCTGGTCCCCCGTGTGGACGCGCTTCCTGTAGCTGTCACTATAGACCGGGTAATTTGTTGATTTAAATGGTTGTATAACTCAGGGCCCTGAGACAAAATGAGCGGAGAAGACTCCAGGAGGAAATCTGAAACGGAGAGGGTTATCGTCACCGCAGCTGTCTCACACACTTCCTCTGTGACAGTACGTCTGATTAGATTTGCCAGAGGACGACAACTTCTGCCCACCTTTTTTCTCTGTTCTCTCACGTGGGACTGAGAGAGAGAGACAGACACAGATTGAAGAGGAGAGACAAAGAGAAGGGGAGACAGAAAGCAGAAGAGTGGAAGGAAGGAAATGTAAGAGATATTTGTACTCACATCTGATGCAGGACCCTTATCTGCTCCGGGGCAGGAGAAGGTGACGAATTCATGGCAACGCTTGTGCACCACAAAGCAGCAGACTGAAAGAAGGAAGAAGGGAGAGACAGACAGATGAGATAAACGGTGAGAATCAGAGCTCATGGCACTGACAGACATTCATCTGCTGTGACAAAGGTCCTGTTTGATTTCACGTCATGCCCTTTGACCCAACCTGAACCCCCCTCACAAAAACTGCATCACAATACAACACTGCATGAGGCCTTACTACAACCGTTTAACAAAAAGTGGTTAACAAAAACCATGAATGCTTGTTTATTGCAGCTATTATTACATAATTCTTGGCTTTTGAATTGATTCCCAATTTGTGAGTGCTCCACAGTTGAAACAAAAGAGATGTGTGTTATGGCATTTAAATGGTGCTCTGTGTAGTGCACATGTACCACACATCACCACATTTTCTATTTTTGTTGCAGCGCACACCGACTGCAGCAATTATTTTCAGAAATAAAATACATGGCAATTAATTCACACATTAAATTTGCCAACAAAATCATTGTATTAAATTTCAATTTTGGAGTTCCCTTCATTCCTTCTTCATAAACTGCAATAGTTCACTGGTTATATTACAGTTTTGGAAATATCTCTCATTTTCATTTTCAAAATGGTCCATAAGCACACATTTTTTAATTTTTTAAAACAACGGCTACAACAAAGATGTATGATAAACAAAAATAGAATATTTGCTTATTCAACTAGCTTAACCAGCAGTACTGGATGACAAACATTTTTAGGTCATTCATAGCATCAGAAACAAACCTTCATAAACATTCACATCTGATGATTTGGATTACCCAGTTAGACCAGCACCAAAACAGTAAAAACCCATGAAATTCATGTTGGCCTAATGAAATGAGGTTGCATATATATAACAAAAATATATTAAATATTCACATTTAAAAATTTACTAATATAGAATGGAGTTTATATTACCAACATACAAATAATTACAATAGGTAAGTAATTAAATATAATCCACATATTGAATATATATATTATATATAAGATATATATATATATCATTGTGTGTGGGTGTGTGTGTTTGTTGTGTGTGTGTGGTGAAGTAGAGATATATATAGGATAAAAACCATCACTGTGCGACCTTTCAACTTTAATATATTTTATACACATTTCATTTAGTTAGACTTTTTAAAAATCCAATACTTAATGTATGTGTGTCAACTACGTAGTATCACTACTGTGCTGTGTGAATGCTTATCACTGCCTACAGTATATGGTGTGTTACTCAATATTAGTAGGCAGCATACAGTACTGTATACTACACTGTAAGCAGCTAGTATACAACAACCTGTGACAGCAGCCAATTCACATCAGAGCTATAGGAGCTGATACTAGCCTACTATGCAAATGCTATGCTGTGCTGTGCTGGACTATATATACACAATGCCCCTCTGTTCACATCACTAATGCCCCTGGCACCTCTGCAGCGTGACACATCCAGGTCATCGTAGGGGCATTGTTCTTCCTGCTGCAGGTTAACGCTCCTATTCACTCTAGGTCAACATGTGTATTTGATCTATAGTGTGGGTATTTCTGATCCCATGAGACTGGAGTAGGTTATAGGCATTTTCTCATGGGAGTCTTTCACGTTCACTGTAATCTCTTTTAAAATCTGCACTTTTAGTCTAGCAGCTCCGGCCAAAACACAACAGCCAAACTTCAGACAGGCCGAACAGCCACTATCACCCACACACTCCAAATACTCCAGTGAGAAAAGTGAGAGAGAGAGAGAGAAAAACAGATTTGGAAGAGAACTGAAGCATATGATTCAGTGAAGTTTGCTCTTTTCATCTTTGTGATCCTAAACCAGTTTATTAAAAAATAAAATAAAAATAGGCCAAATACAACCTGAGCTAAACATTCAAGCAGCACCTAGTAACAACAATATTCCAGTTCTTTTGAGCTCCTTCATCTTTTTGGATTGGGAACTGGGCAACAGAACAATCAGTCCCTTGATTAGCTCGTTTGCAGATCTGTGGAAGGACCAGATTACTATAAAAACAATTGTGTTAATATGCAATTTTACTGTCCATTAAAAACCTTTTTTCTAGTCCAAATATCTTATTGAATAAAAAGAGAAAGAAGAATCACATCTTCTCAGATTTTTTTTCTTTTAAGAACAAAGATAGTACTAAGAAAATAGGTTTAAAAAATTAGAAAAATAAATAAATGTGATAAATAACAGTGCTTGAACAGAATATTACCAAATTCTCTCCCAAAATAAAAAGGGGGGGGGGGTGATCAGTTGGAGGGCAAAGGTTTTAGGGAACTGAAGATATAAATATTATCATAGAAAGATCCAGAGCTGCCATTCTGAGAACATCTTCAGCCCAAAACACTTAAATAGTAAATGGATCTTTAAACTTCTCCTCTTTAGAAGTGCATAGAATCACTTCAAAACGGAGTGCTGAATCCTGTGTATCTGAGCCAAAAGTAGACAAAACACATGATAGATTTTCATCTCGCCTTTTGGCAAACAACTCCTTTTTTGCCTCTCTTTTTAGTGCTCAGAATAAAATTGTGATGTGCAGACTATGATCAGCACTTGAGAACGATCAACACCACTTACATTTCTGTCAGGACCACTATCGTCAAAGGTGATTGACAATTAGCATACAGTTTGGATTGGCGGTATGGTTCCGTTCTGGGCAAGAACTCCCTGCGCATCCATGCAGCCTAGCATGGATGAGAGCAGGGAGAGCAGCGATAACCCCCCAGGGTAAACAGAACAGAACCAACATAAATGTATTGCAGATATCGTTAAAGTTCAATAATGTATGTACACACATTTAGAATGTCTGATTCAAGGAGAATCAGAAGGCTGAATCCTGACTGACAGAGGAGGAGTTGAGGATGGAGGAGGGTAATTAGCTATTGAGCAATGCGAAAAATGCTGATACTACTGCAGGACCTTATATGAATACTTGGATAGGTGTCGTATTCCCATAGGTTGATGGGGATCAGCTGAGAGTCAGCTGAGGCGAGCTTGACTAACGTGACCTGCCAGAACTACCGCTACGCTAGATTTTTACATCCTGCAGTGGCTATGTATGCACTGTACACAAACTATATTAAAAATAACAACTCCACCCAAAAATGTGATCCACTACTCTTTCTTCCTTCCAACAAATAGCTTTTCTTTGTCAGTTTTAGGTGCAATTACAATGAACAAACTTTCAAAGCTTAAGTACACACACAAATCTTACAGAGTTTGCTTTCTTCACAGCATGATTCCTTCACAAATCACACATTCCTACATCTCTCATAAACATCAAGAGGACGTCTTCAGTCAGTATTAGAATATTACAAGTGTCACTTCCGCACGTTTTGTTGCTAATTTATACAAAGTTTACACCCTTACGGACTCTAAGTGTGATAGCAACAGCTCACATGAAATGGACATAACATCCATATCGAGTACTCATATAATAGTTTTTACTATAAAAGGGTGTTTGTAATTATGTAATTGATGCGATCCACCCACAGCGTTCGTCACTTAAAGTATGAAGCACCGCATCGCTCATTGCTGCTGCTGTGATCGTTAGAGTCCACTAGTAGCGCAGATTAGTATTGTTTGGTGATGCAAAGAGTGAAATTAAAACATGAAAACCACTTTATTTTGTTCACCACCTTATGGAGGAATCAGGCCTGAGGCCTGAAAGGGATGCCAAGGTTGTTTTATATATTTTATAAATAATAAAACATATCCCCGGAGCGGTCGTGCTTCACGCAGGGGTTAACGACACCAAGCTGCGGCAGACGGAGACACTGAAGAGGGACTTCAGGAGACTGATCGAGACGCCCGCGACGACGATCATAGTGTCAGGACCGCTTCCCACGTATCCGACGAGGACATGAAAAGTTCAGTAGACTTTTTTGCTTTAAATGAATGGTTATTGTCATGGTGTAAAGAATAGAAACTGCTCTTTGTTAATAATTGGAATCTTTCCTGGGAGCGTCCTAGGCTTTTTCGCGATGATGGCCTGCACCCCAGCAGAGTCGAAGCGGAACACATGTCGGACAACATCTCCAGTATGCTACGCACCATATGACTAGTAAGCCAAATCTCAAATAACTGCCCTGATTACATTTGTTCTACCCGCTTAAATGATAGAAATACTTGCGCTGTACAAACTATAAAGACTGTGTTTGTTTCCTCGCCAATAGTGAGTCGTCCACAATACCATTTACACATGCACGGATCTAAAAAAAATATGATTGTTGATTAACCAAAAATTAAAAAAGATAAATAACTGAACTCCCAGCCAATTTTCTTAAGTTTGGTGCTCCTACCATATCACTCACAATCCAAGCCGCTTTTTTTTTTGTTTTTTTTTTATGGGTAAATATGAAAATGATCACAGATAATAGTTTTTGATGTCTCTCTTGACTGAAACCTGGGCTTAAAACCTATGTATAAATATTGCAGGTTTAAATGCGTCTATCTCCACCAGCTTACTGTTATAAGCAGGGCCCCGTCCAGACTGGTGTTCTCGTGGAGCGGTGTTTTAGTCCAACAAGTTATGTGAATTCCTCAATGTTACCTCAGCAAAACATGATACATGTTGCAACTCCTTCAAAATACTTCTGCTTAACAGTTACAACAAACTGGTCAGATAATGCAAAAGAAACTCTATCTTATCTCTTTCGTTCTGGGCATAACTGTGGTTATTCCACCTACTCAAGGGCGTATACGATGGTCCTAAAAAAAATGCAGAGTTCTCTCCAGCCCTAGTGTGGCTACTGTTGATACAAACAGTGCTACATTGTCAGAGTCTTGTTACCATTCACACTGCTCTGATATCACAAACTCTCTCCATTAGACTGTCGGCGTTTTTTACTGACTACCATATCACGCTTTATGCGTCATGCAAAACGTCACCGGGGCGCCCTCATCATTTTAAATCATAGAACTACTATATTT
Source organism: Sinocyclocheilus anophthalmus (assembly GCA_018155175.1). NCBI lineage: Eukaryota > Metazoa > Chordata > Actinopteri > Cypriniformes > Cyprinidae > Sinocyclocheilus > Sinocyclocheilus anophthalmus. Next base: position 286,014 of record JADLZN010001948.1, read on the forward strand.
TAATGATTAATCGCGATTGAATCTTATGCGTACTGAATATAGGATACTTCGGCCCTCAAATGTAATTGGTGAAGACAAAATGGGTTACCTTGACCATTTTCCTTAGATATCGTGCTGCTGTGTATCTTTAACTAATAATTAACGTATATGGCTCCGGCGTTACGGTCCGGCAGGAACTCGTGTAATTGTCCAGCCACCCAAAAGAAGTAGAGCAACAAATAAACTGTCTGATTTATCTCAACTGCTCTCTGTACCTATAAATATACATGAACTAGACGAAATGACTAGCCAACATAAACACTATCTTCTCTAATTCACATTAACTTAAAAACGTGACTATCCATGGTACAACACAGTAATACCCATTTCTCTCAAGAAAGAACACGTGAATCGACTTGAGCGCAAATGGAGAAAAACTTACTTGGAAGTTTTTAGAATTGCGTGTAAAAACATTATGTCCAGCTATAGACTGGCTCTAAAAGCTGCCAGGGCCGAGCTTATCCACAAACTCATAGAAAATAACCTAAACAATCCAAGGTTTTTATTTAGCAGAGTGGCTAAATTAACAAATAACCAGACGCCACCCAATCTAAATAATCCCTCACAGTTTAATAGTAATGACTATATGAATTTCTTCACTGATAAAATAGAAAACATCAGAAATACAATAACAAATTTAGATTCTACAGCATCTAATACTTCAACTTCATTCATCACACCCAAAGATAACCTGCAGTGCTTTACAACTATAGGACAAGAAGAGCTAAATAAACTTATTATTGCATCTAAACCAACAACATGTTTTTTTAGATCCTGTACCCACTAAATTATTTAAAGAGTTGTTACCTGTAGCAGAAGAACCGCTTCTCAATATTTACTTGTCGTTGTCTTTAGGTCACGTCCCAAAACCCTTCAAGCTGGCGGTTATTAGGCCTTTTATTAAGAAACCACAACTAGATCCTAAAGAACTTGCAAATTACAGACCCATTTAAAATTTTCCGTTTATGTCTAAAATTTTAGAAAATTTGTGTCTGCTCAATTGTGCTCCTTCTGCAAAAAAATGATCTCTATGAGGAATTTCAGTTTCAGGCCCCACCATAGCACAGAGAACTGCACTTGTTAAATTACAAATGACTTGCTTCTTGCGTCAGACCAAGGCTGCATTCTCATTGCTAGTTTTACTTGATCTTATTGCTGCGTTCAACATTATAGATCATGGCATATTCATAGATCGATTACAAAACTATACATTTATTCAAGGGCAGGATTTAAGATGGTTTAGCTCTTACCTGTCTGATTGCTACCACTTTGTTTATTTAAATGGGGAATCATCTAAATTAACACCAGTAAAGTATGGAGTGCCACAAAGATCTGCCCTAGGTCCTCTGCTATTTTCAATATACACATGTTGCCCCTTGGTAATATTATCAAAAAATTCGCGGGATTAGATTTCCAAATAATGTATACAAAGACACTTGAATGATACTCCCACTATATATCTCTCAACGAGACCAATGAAACGGTAACACTGATACAATTAAGGTGCATTTCAGTTAACATTGAGGTGTAACCACTTAGTTAAAATGAACTGGCATGAATAACATACTCTACAGCATTTATTAATCTATTCATGTTCATTTCAACATTATTATCATTATAAAATCCAAAGTTGTGCTTGCTCACATTAGTTCAACGCATACTGTGATTAACATGAACAACGTATGTTCACTAACTAACATTAACAAGATTAATACATACTTAATAAAATGTATTGTGTCATTGTTTGTTCTGTTAGGTTTGTAAGTACATGAACTACCATTAACTATGAAACCTTATTGGGGATAAATGTTACCGATGAAAACTCTAAAGTATCTAAGGGCTAAACCAAGGTGTGTTTTATGTAAAAGTATTCGGGTCTGAACAATATTTGTCTCCTAGCCAAATTTCGGACTAAACCACGCGATTTCATTTACTAGCACCCAAAAAAACAGTAACATAATCTCTTTTGGATTACAATTTGCAACTAGATGGGTGTACGGTTACTTCCTCTACAGTCAAAATCTGGGTGTTATATTAGATAGCAACTTGTCTTTTTAAAATCATATTTCCCATGTTATAAAAAGCAGCATTCTTCAATCTTAGAAACATTGTCAAGTTACGAAACATGTTAGCTGTTTCTGATGCTGAAAAGCTAGTTCATTCATTCATGACCTCTAGACTGGACTCTTGTAATGCACTGCTAGGTGGTTGTCATGCATCCTCAATAAACAAGCTACAGGAAGTTCAAAATGCAGCGGCTAGAGTCCTTACAAGGTAAAGAAAATATGATCATATTACACCAAATTTTACAGTCTCTGCACTGGCTACCTACTAAGTTCCGTATCAGTTACAAAATATTACTTTACTACAAGGCTGTAAACAAGGGTTTAGTACTCGGTTGCGTTGAAGACAAGTAGGCCTGGAACCGTCAAACAGGTTCAAAGAGAACTTTTAATATATACATAAGCAGCTGCACACAAAAAAGTTTTTGTGTAGCGCGTCCAGCCCCCTCACAGAACGACTGCGTCGCTCGTTACAACTAACACAAAATCATCCAGCTGTCCTCTCCTTGAATGTTCCCCCCCCCCCCCCCCCCAAAAAAAAAAAAACCCCCCCCCCCCGGGCACAAAAGCACACCCCGGCCCCCACCCCAAAATAGACTCAAAATAAACAACAAACTAAACCCACCCACCACCCCGCCCCGCCCCTATTCCCCCCCCCCCCAACAATTCCCGGTTTAAAAACCCCCCCCCCCCCCCGCCCCCCCCCCCCACACCCCCCCCCCCAACCCCCCCCCCCACCCAACCCTGTCGTCACTCTCCTCCCTTTTTTCCTTCCGGCGCTCCTCCGTTATACTCGGACCGGTGCGTGGTGCAGTGTGCGCTCATTCTCAATTACCTGCCACCGCTGTCTTGCTCCGTTCCCCGATCGGCTATCTCGGCCCCCACCAACCCCACTCCTAGTCCAATGCCCCTAATGGTTTTAGCTCCTGATGTACCCCATAATCTAGTCTTGTCTCTCACCGCACAAATCCATAGTACGCTCCCTTCATGTTCGCAAACAGTCTGTACTTTCTTTGGTAGTGCCTAGGATAGCAAAGTCCACTAAAGGAGGTGGAGCTTTTTCACATTTGGCTCCTAAATTCTGGAATAGCCTTCCTGATACCGTTTGGGGTTCAGACACACTCTATCTGTTTTAATCTAGATTAAAGACACATCTCTTTTTTGGCCAAGCATTCAAATAATGCATTTCATAATCTTGTACTGCAGTTATATCTGATCAAATGCGCATTATTATTCTTTAGCTTGGGTTAAACAAATTAATTTTACTTGGTTGTAACAGCATTTATGTCTACTAGTCCTATTTGTTCTCTGTCTCTGTTTCTTCTGTAACTAGGAGCCCTACAAGCTTCAGTCTGGTCCATAACACCTGAGAAGAATTGATCCAACCCCCCAAGAGGACGCTCATATGATGCCACCCTGAAACAACATACAAACTACCACATTTTTGCTATAAGTTTTGATTGCAATCCTATACTTATGTTGCTGTTAATAGTGTTCATCTGTCTTTTGTTTGATTAGACTCTTTAATTTTAATTGATTTTCTGTACTTTCTGCCAATTGTCATGTGTATGTTTCCTGTTTGTCCTTAATTTGGGTTTATTCTGTTTCCTGTTCTCGTTATTAATTACTCATCTCATTTCTGTTTCCCTGTTATGTTTCAATTATCCCCTTCTCTCCTCTCACATTTAAGCCCTGTGGTTTCTCCTGGTTTTTCTTTGTCTCGGTTATACTGTTTACATTTGAATGGGCCACGTGTGTTGATGTTAGTCCAATTAATCAATCTACATTTCTCCTTCTCCGTGTGTTTTTGCCTACAACCACGACCGTGGACAATGGTGTACATTAACTGACAGTCAACACTGATAAGCTACTATTAAATATTTTGTAGAAACTTAATTTTCTGTAAAGGTGTTTTGCAATGATTTGTATCATAAAAAGCACTATACAAATAAAATTGAATTGAACTGAATTGATTATAATTATTTTTTTAATTATTTATTAATTTTTTTGGTCCTAGTGTGGGTCCCCTTTCATGGTAACTTTCGAACTGCGTCCCTCTAGTGGTCGCGCTATGGGGCGAACGCCTCGTCGTGACCCGGTGTCTGAAGCCCTACATTGAAAAAAACATCCACTCGGTGGCCGCGACAGCCATGACGTCACACCGTGCGCCTACAGTATAATCGTGCTGGAGCTACACCTCCATTCTCTTCTTCGTCTTCATGGACGTTTCTGTGTTGAAGCGTGATTTTCAGGAAAAAGTAAGATCTATCTATTTGATTGCTGGCGATCACTATTAGAGTCATTTAGAGGTGTTTCATCCGTGTCAGCGCTATTTTACACAGATGACACGACACGATCTAATGTGTTGTTTGTTTGGGCGCGGCGCACTTGGCACCGCTGATTTCCTCGGGGGTGCAATCGGCGTGCGGACTCGCGAGTTTTGTTCCAATGAAAAAACCCCGTTCTCGTATTGTCCTCTCTTTTCAAGTAAAGAGTGCAGCATCTGCTTTCCCGAGGTTCGGGTGGAGGAGCCTCCGCTGCTGAGCACGGAGGAGAATGAGCTTCGTGTGCTCTCAGGTGGATCCTGGCCGGATTGATTTTTAAGAGAGGATCTTTACCTTTCTCCCGCGCTCAGTCGGCTCGGGGGCGAGAGACAGCCTCTGTAGGATGATGGTTCTCGTACGTCTTTAACATCAGTCTGATCCGAGGGGCCGAGTTGTGCTTGATGCTGGTTCAGGCCCAGGAAAGATCCAGGAAATGGATGAGAAGCGAAGAGCTGAGCTTGCGATGCTTTCTCCGCCCTTCCCTGCTGCCCTGTGTATGATGAGCTTTTAGAGGTTATGGATCGCGCCATGGCAAGACTTGACTTGCCATGGAAGCGGACTAAGAAAGTGGCGTCGCGAGGTCGTCTCGACAAACGTTATCTCTCTGGCCATACACCTCCATCTCAAGTGAGCCTTCCTTTCCATCCTGATCTCCATACTGAGATCGAGAAAGAATGGAAGAGGCCATTTTCCTCCTCACCAATTCCATCGGTTTCAGCCAGACCAGATTATGTCTAGGTCATATCGATGGCGGTGGGCGCAACTATAACGACTACTGAGAGAATGCCCCTGTAGAAAGACGCTAGCTGCTACTCTCTATGGGAGAGACATATCTCTCAAACCCCTCCTTGCCATCCCTGCCGTCCATCAGCTCACATCTAACAATGTAATGGCAAGGCAATACGGCAGGGCAGCTAGGTGTTCCCGGCTGTTGCTTCCCAAACTTCCCACACGATGGCGGTGCCCCAGCATACCAGTCTGTCTGCCTGGAAAGACCTGGATACAGAGGCAGGCCTTTCTTCATGGGTGACAATTGGCTGAGTACCCGGCACCACGATCTTGCTCTTCGGGCTACATAATCAGGCTGCCCTCTGCCATGGGCCAGATCTCGGCGCGATGGTAGTACGAGAGACGCAATCCTGTTAGGTAACCTGGCTAGACATCGTGACAGAAAGCAAGGCTATTTGTCTTTCTTCTGATGTCCCCGCCCCGTTCTCGCCCTCGGAACTTTTTTGTGGTGAGCATCCTGTGGAACGGTCGTCGAAAAGTTTTCAGGGAGGCGACAAGTGCGCGGCTCATCGGCCTTCAACCCTTCATTCCCAACGACGGTCCAGTGTGCTGGATCCCGAACAACACAGGGGTCCTGTCCCGTCGCGATTTGAGGATCAGAACGAGCCAGCTGCTAGATGCGATCTGACTACTTCGCGCTTCCTCTCTCCTCCGCCTGCAGGACTGTTAGGGGTAGGAAGAATCGTTGGTCAAAGGGAGGTAGGCAAGACCTTAGGGCTGTGATCAGACAAGGCGTCAGCGCTTTCGTCCAGATCAAAGTGATACTTGAGTATCTACTAATTTCCTTCAGGGGTTTTACATCTGCCCCTTTCTTCCCCTTCCTAATTCTCGCCTGGAACCCGAGCCATAATCGCTCTCCTGCATAAACAGTCCCCTTCGGAACTATGATGTTTTGGGTGGTTCTCTGGTTAATCATAGTAACCACCTTACTGATGGTCCGGTCTAGAGGCTTTTCCGGACAGAGCTCCAATGCGGGAGCCGTGGTGGGTGAGTACGATCAATGTCTAAATATATGTATATAAATATGTGTATGTGCTATGAAACTGGTGGTTGTGTGTACCCTTCTGCTAGTTTCTTTGCCGTGTTTCCCGTGCTGGGTTCAGAAACCGGGTGCTCGCCTTGCAGTGTTTATTTCACTCGTCGAGATATGTCCAGAGGGTAAGTAAGGTTTCGGCTTCATACTTCCTGGATCATGCCCCCATCACATAGGCTTCTGCGGGAGCCTTTGTGATTTTCAGGCCCCCGGCGCGTCACTGCAGAATTTTCCTGGACGTCCGGGCTGGGGTTAATCTTTCATGCTACCCTGACTGGTCTACGTATCTGGGTCGACCTGAGGGGTTTTTCCCGATCACCAGTATATCCTCTTGAGGCATCACCCCCCTCACATTGAGGGTTATTGTGAGTATGATGTTTCTTTCGAGCGTTAATTCTCTCTGAGGAGTTGGATTCCTCGATCCATGGGGTGTTCTCGTGGTAGTGTTTAGCAGTGTTCCCCTTTTATCAAAGGGTTACCTGGGATGAGAGTCTGGCTAGACGGCAGTATGCTTACCCCCCTGATTTTTCAATCATGCTGCAGGTCGAGCCCCCACTCGTTGAGAGCTGGGTCTGTGCTCCATCAGCCAAGGTAAACTACCACTAGCGTTCCAGCATTGGAACATGCTGAAGGTCGAGCCCCCTTCTCGACTGAGAACTAGTTGTGTTGCCCCCACAGCTAAGTAAACTATTTCTAGCTGTTCCAGCTTTGGAACATGCTGCAGGTCGATCCCCCGTCTCGGATTGAGAACTGAGTGTGTTTGCTCCCTCATTTGAATACTTGCTTATCTGTTTCCCCATGGGAACATTCTGTTAGGCGGTCTGAGCTCCCTCTCCATTGAGAGCTGGATGTTTCTCCCCCAGCTACAGATTTACTGCTAGCCACACCAGCATTATAGCCGTAGATATAGCGTCTGGGGGTACGCTATTTTTATCTATTCTCACCATTTTTCATGGGTCGCCACGAGAACCCTAGATCGTAAATGGCAGTGTGTGCACGTTATGCTTGCCCACTTTTCTAAATCCACAGAGCTGGTAAGTTCGCACTAGTTTGTGGCAGGTTGTGGCGCTCACTTGCCCACTTTTCTAAAATCCCCTTAAGTGGTAAGTGTGCACGTTATGCCTTGCCCACTTTTCTAAAATCTGTATGGTGAAACTACGCGCGAAGACTTCGGGGCTCTTCTTATGCAAGTGGTTTAAACCCCGGTTCGCCTTGGCCCACTCCTCCTATGTACTCCTCTGTATACCTACTATACCGTGGGCTACTCAAGGATCTGGGAGACAGTTCCTTCACCACATAGCAAAGAGCGCGCGAACGTGCCGTAGCCCCTGTGTAACAGGCCAAGACTAGTATGATTCTAGGCTCTTGGTTGTACTCCCTTAAAGGAATCTATTTCTGATTAAGCTCTACCCCGGGCCCAGGAGTCTGACCCTAACAGGTAAGTATTTTGGGGTATGTAACCTAGGCCTTTGGCCGTAGGTAATAACGTCACTGACAGCCGTCTAACGTCCCAGGGGCGATTCCCATAGCGATATGGTAGAGTTGGTATTTAGTGCTCGCCATGGTTCTGGCTTGCATTCCCCTCAGCATGGTGGCGTGGGTATAACCGTTCCCCATAGCGACCCCTAGAAGACACAGTTCGAAGTTCCCATGAAAGTGAACATCTCAGGTTACTTATGTAACCATAGTTCCCCGAGTAGAGAATGAGACACTGCGTCCTCTAGTTTCCCTGCCATGCTTCAGACGCAAGCTTCAGACAAAGAAGTGAATGATGTGTAGCTCCCGGCACCGATTTATCCTGTAGTCGCACCGGTAGTGACGTCAAGGCTGTCGCCGACCAACGAGTTGGTGTTGTTTTCAATGTAGCTTAACACGGGTCCCGACGAGGCTTCCCCATAGCACCCCTAGAGGACGGAGTGTCTCGTTCCCTACTCAGGGAACCATGGTTACATAAGTAACCTGAGACGTTTTGCTGTGTTTCAAATAACTAAAATATGCTGTCTTTTGATTGAATGTACTTGTGTCATCTTTGCTTGTTTATTCATTTGCTTCACCTTAGCTATGATAAAAAGACATTTATTTCCACTTTATAAGCCTGGAACATCTAAACCTCCTCCACCGCCTGTTTCAAGCATTGACTCCCAAAATGTGTCCAAAAAGTGAGAGAACATACTCCTTGTCGTTGCCTGTGTTGCATAGCATGTACGTGAATGTGGGGGCGGAGGCATCAAGATGTGATCCTTCATATTTATTAGCTAAAAAGCATATTTATTAATAAAAATCTAAAATTCAGAATCCAAACTAATTAATCAATACATGTCCTGCTGCTGCAGTGCAATGAATTCCACTTTAAAGTAAGCAGAGATCCTTCCCGACCCAAGACACTTTACAGGTGTTTCAAAAGGAAAGAAAAGTTCAGGCAGAATTATGAGTATTTCTATTCTGGTGTCACCATTGCCTTGTGCATGGCGAACCAGAACCACAATTTCAGTAATTATGCACAAAAGTATTTACATGTAGTTGTGCTCTTACTGTCATTACAATTTCAGTAATTATGCACAAAAGTATTTACAGGTAGTTGTGCTCTTACTGTCATTAAAAATAAGAACATAGGTATATCATGATTATTCGTGGGTTTGCACTGCAACATAAAAAATGCTGCAAATATCACCACAATTTCTAAGAAAAGCCACAGAAAATTCAGTCTTTTTAGACCTAAAAAAAAGTCCAACAAAATCCTGGTGGGACTGGGCAGTGCAGCGTCTAACATCATTGTGGTATCAGTACATAATAGAGCTGGGCGATTGCAATATCCGATAACATTGTCTACCTAAGCCCCACCTCCACCACGCCCCGCCCCTCCCCGCCAAGACAACATTGCTGACACGCACCATAAACACACACCACGTTCAGTTTGGTCTTAATTATTGCCACAAATTTGGTTTTACTTTTCTTAGTTTGTGCTTAAACTAATAGAAAACATTAGCTTTGCTGTTATTTTGGTGTTGCTAATAATTTCCACTCTGTTCTAAATTTGTGTTTGAAATGAATTTCGTTTTGTGAGGAGAATTGTTGAGGAAAAATAACTCAATTTTAAGTTCATCATGGTGAAGTTGGACATTCTGGCGGTGATTTTAAGAATGATAAATGCATGTTGAAATACATATAAATACATTTAGACCACTTAACTTAATGATTGCTATATGAATCTGAAGAGACTTTCAACCAGCATAACAAAAACATTTTCTGAAGACAATCACCTATCGCACCTTTAAAGACTGACACGGAAGAGAAGAAATTGTTGAATAAAGTCGTTATTTTTTGCTTTCTTTGCACACACATTTTTTTTCCCACAGCTTCATAAAATTACGGTTCAACTGCTGAAGTCACATTGAATATTTTAATTATGTCCTGACTCCTTACTATCTTTCTGGGCCTTGAACGTGTCAGTTCCCTTGCAGTCTATGGAGGGTCAGAGAGTTCTCAGATTTCAATTTTTCTTAATTTGTGTTCTGAAGATGAACGAAGGTCTTATGGGTTTGGAATGACAGTAGGTGAGTAAATAATGAGGGCGAGTAAATAATGGCAGAATTTGAATTGGATATAGATGATGACAGAATTAAAATAGTATCTAGATTGGAAGTTTAAATAAATAAATGAATAACACTGAAATAAAACTCTTGTATTCTGTAGTTTTGTACATTTGTTTGTACACACGGGGTTTGTACACACGGGAAGTTCCTCTTCTGCTCTTGGTGACAGGGTAAAGATCAACCCAGAGGTGAAGCGTATACTGCCATCTCCAAGCGGCTCAGTTAAACAGCCTCTCACAGGGTCTATTGAGCGCACGCTTACATAATGGCCAGCCTGATGGAGAAGGATCAGGCCCAGTAGGAGTTTCCCTGACTCCTTCTCTCTCCAGCACTCTTAAAAGGTCAGAACGAGAGAAAGGCTCATGTAGCAACCCACGTCCCTTCACAGCGAGAATGATCTGGCCCTTCATAATTAAACAGCCCATTAAATATCCATGCCACGCTAGCGGCTCAGCGCCTAGCAAACGCAACCATGTCGAACACCCCGTTAAGACACCAAACTTCGTCCCAGCAGATGCGGCTCAGAGATGAATTCAATTAGCTCAGAAAAGCACAGGCATTAGTCCTCTTCTGCTAATCAGTCAGTCGCTCACAGACAAACAGCAACGGTGCACACCCACGTACTCGCACACTTGCAGCTCAAACGCACACACATACACGAGCACGCCCACACAAACACACATGCACTCGACATCCAAGCATATCTGCCTTCTGGACAACTGCGAACCTTTAAAAAGAACCTCCAGTTATAGCAAGCCACGTCTGGCCAGAGAAGCCATGAAAGAACCTTTCACGATTTGAATTCACGGGTGCGAGAGATGTGCGAGCGATCCTGGAGATGACTGGGAACGTTCATCTCGATATTGAATTCAGCCCAGCTGTCAGAGTCAGGGAGATGCAGATTAGGAGGAAGGGAAGGGAGTTTGTCTGCTTGTTTACTAGAAATGGAACAGCATGCAAAAGATATTCCTCGTGGTGCAACATCATTAAAGCTTCATGAGCACAACAAGGTGTTAGAGCTGCTAAATTGAATCAAGCTGAAGGAAGGGAAGGATGAACACTTAAAAACAGCTTGTTTTCCCCCACACAACCCTAAAGGAGGTGAATTAAACAGAGTTCAGCTGAGTTTACATAGGAAGCCTTGCTCTGTCAAAACAGCCAATCAGAACGCCGAGATTGAAATTGTGCACAAAGGAGGAAAATCAGTCCTTACTGTTTGGAGGTTGATGAAAATATGAAAATATGTTGGAACTGTTAAATACCTAATGTGACTTTTCATCCAAGTCTATTATCTGTATCCTGCTAGTGTACTCCTGAAATGATGCAAAACAACACTTATTGTGCATTTCTGAATGTAAATATGCATTGTTGAGCAGAGTATTCAAAAACACACCATGACAACATAAAATGACCACTGTTTTTGGTTCACTCCATCTCAAGAAAACTTTATGCAAATCTGCAGTCAGAACGGATATTGCCAAATTTGACATTCTCGGACATTCAATCTCCAATCCATCTCCATCTGAGGGCTTTTGAAGGCTTTTCGGATCAGTAGAAAGCCTGCATGTAATGCTCAATAAATCTAATGCTGTAAAGGGGCAGTTCACCCCAAAATCACCTTCATCTCGTTGCAAACTTACGGAAGTTCTAAGTGGCCATGCAATATATATTTTTTCCTTCTTGCTTTCTCGTTATAACGACTTAATTTTCTCGTGATCTCGACATAACGGGAGTTGTTTTCTCGTTATAACGACTTAATTTTCTCGTGATCTCGACATAAAAAAAAAATAACGTGGTTGTTTTCTCATTATAACGACTTTATTTTCTCGTGATCTCGACATAACGGGAGTTGTTTTCTCGTTATAACGACTTAATTTTCTCGTTATCTCGACATAACAAAAGTTGTTCTCTAAGTTACAAAACTGCGCCAACAGGTGGCACTATTGACCTGAATATAACTGATGGGGTGTTGTAGGCTATACATATCCACTTTACTGTACGCGTTTGGGATAGAATAGGACCTTCCTCGTGATCGCTATAATTTGTGCAGTATTGTTCATTACTGACATTTAGTTCATTCATAAATGTTAAATGCTTGAATCAATATTTTGTGTATTAAGTTCTTGCTAGATGCATGAGTTTCACCAACGCGTTCTGTGTCATAAAATAACTGCTTATTAAAACCAAGGTTGACGTCACTGTATTCTGTTTGCACCTATATCTTTATTTGTGCTTCTTTGAGGTACATGATTGTTAGTTAACAAGCGAGGATCTGTTTATCTACAGTAGGACAGGCTTCAACGACGTAGGCTATTTGTAATGTGCCTCTTTTCCTTATTATTAATCTTTATTAATCATTAAATGTATATTGATAAGAAATGTGATTTATATATAGTGTATAGGCTAATTTATTCAGTGATGTTCACAGTGTTGTAATCTTTTGTGTTTTTCACAATTTCTTTGTGGAACCACACCAGCACACACACATCACACACACACACACCATATACACATAGCTACAACATGAACGCACTTTCAAACAGAAGCTTGTAACGCACATTATATCAGTCACAGCATATAATGACTACTAAAAATTACAATTTATATATAATTTTCTTTCAAATAAAAGGAAAATTGAAAGTGTGTTGAATCCAAGCAGCTCTAAAAGATTGTAGAATAGTTCTGCATCCTGGACGGCGCTCCGCCTGTGTTTGCGGTTTTGCTTTGACCATTTAAACATGCTAATTACACAAACAAAATGTTTAGCGTACTGTCTCTGGAAATATCAACTGTGATTGATCAGCCTTTATTTTTGTATTGTAGACGTTATTACTAGGCGAAGCAAAATTTTGCTGAAATATCCACGACCTAGGCTACAGTAAGAGCGCATGTTTATCTGTCCATCAGATGCGTGTCAAAGTTGAGTTTGTTACTATAACAACAGTAGATCAAACAATCATTGTAAAAAAAAAAACTTTGTCGAGATCACAACAAAATTAAGTCGTTATAACGAGAAAAACAACTCCCGTTATGTCGATCATGAGAAAATTAAGTCGTTATAACGAGAAAACAACTCTCGTTATGTCGATATAACGAGAAAATTAAGTCGTTATAACGAGAAAACACGAAGGAAAAAAATAATAATTGCTGGCCGCTTAAAACTTCCATACAAATTGTATGTTCCCCAAGAAAAGATATTTAAAAAAAAATTTTGTTTACACAACAGTTTGTTACCTTTGCTTTTATTGTATGGGTCAAAACACTGAACAAAATTTGTTCAAAACTATCTTCTTTTAGTTGTCTTCACAAAAAAAGTCAACGGTTACTGACCACACACTTGAGGGTGAGTAAATGATGACGGAATTTAAATTTTATGGGGTGAAATATCTCTAAGCCTTATTCGCACAGTCTGTCCATTCAACCTATGGGTACGAGAACCTTATTTTGGCAAAGACTCATATTGCCACTACTACTCTAAAAATAAATGCTGGTTAATTAACCCTTCAAATCCCCCAATAGCTGGGTTTTGGTCCCTTTCTCAACCCATCCTGGGTTGTTTTTTAACCCAGCATTTTTTTAGAGTGTATCTTCTCCCAAAATAACAGTCAGTGAAAAAAAGATGAATTTAAGATCAGACCAGTTTATATATGAATTAATTTTTTATTTTATTTTATGTACAGCAACAAATTTGATTTTGTTTATATTTAAATGAAATACATTTAAAAAAAATGATTGAATGATGTATTCATTTTAACTGCATCTTCATGAAAATTCACATTTAAAACTGTTCATAAAAGTATGACTAAGGAAACTGAAACTTAATTAAAAACAAAAAAAAACTAGGAAAAGCTTAGAGCAATAACAAAACGTTATTCTGATCCTAATTATGTTAATTTGCTAACCTAATATTTGTATGCAGCTTCTCCAACCATGACTAAACAACTGGGTTTAACTGTCTGGAAAATTGATTCCCTTTACTGAGAAGACACTCATAAATTATCAATTTAGGATACATAAGACGCGCTGTGAATTCTCACTCATAATCAAATGTTCACGCTGCACACATAACATCAGACAATTCTTTGTACATATACACACACACACACACAGGTCACACTCACAATATGAATTTCTAAGCTAAAACATACAAAAAGTCACACAACATAACAGCGAGCAGGAATATTGACAATAACAGCTAGCTTAGTTCTTAGATCATTAAACACCGATGGACAACAGCCTGCTCTTAAAATTCAAACAAGCTTGTCTTTCAATCTGAAGTACAAGTTCTTCCTCATTTTAGTAGTGTGATATGATTCTAAAAGTCACTACAATGGTCCACATGCTAAGGATACACTTACATATTTATCTAACTAAATGAACACTTCCACTTTTTTTCAGTGGTAGAGAGTAGCTCCAACCTGAAATTACAACAATATGCCATTTGAATAGCAAATTACTACATTTTCTTTCACTTGTTTTCTTTTGGGGTGAAACATGTTCTGGTAAAAATTAACCATGTGAACCATTTTTGTAACATTAACAAATATGAATAAATACTGTAACTACTGCATTGCTCATTGTAAGTGACTGTTAGATAATGCTAACAAATTGGACATTATTGAAAAAACGTTACCCTAATTTTTTCCTTTCAAAAATTTACATACACAAAGTTTTTACCAAACTTTCAGATTTCACAAACTTGTGGCAAAGTCAAAACACACACACACTGAACCACACAGAGGACGGATGTCAGCTGGATTAGCTGGGTTGATCCTGCGCTCAGTGCTGATGGGACTGTTAAGAGTGAGGCTTCACTGAGATTAACACATCTGAACATCACAGCAGCACACACACACACACACACTCCTGCTGTCCGCCACGCAATCAACAACAGATGCATCTTACACTTAAAAAAAGATGACAGGTTGGCCCTCTAAAAAGTGTCAGTGACAAATTTTTAGACACTTTTTGTTGTATATTGCTGTCTTTATTACTCTCTTTTCCATTTGTATTATCTGTGTGTAAAATCTGAATTTATAATATGACATTAGTGAATTCAAGAGTTTTATATAATTATAGGCATGCACTGATATTAAAATTCTGTCAGATACTGTCAGAGACCATAGTTATTTTTATAGTAATAAATGTCAAGTAAAGTAATATTACAATTCTCTACTATTTTTGTCTAAATAAATGAAAAATAAAACACAAAAAATACAAATCAGCCATTTTAGACGCTACAAGTGAATTCGATGGTAAAGGTAATGCGTAAAAATGGAGAAATAAGTGTGATCAGTTAATTAACCAATATCAGTCAAAATGACCAAATAACAAAAATTGACAGATAACTTGTATATTGACTGACCTGGTACTGATATATTGTGCATCCCAACTGAAAAGATTAAGAGTAAAAAATACAAATGTGTGCATGTGAGTATATAAAATAGAGAAAGAGAGAGGGAGAGAGAGAAAGAGAAAATAATATAGGTAATATAGGACAGTACACATTTATATACATTACATCTGTATAATTAAAAAACATAGTTGTTAATTGAAAGACAATGTATAGTCATTTTTACATAAAAATATCGTAGATTTTATTATAATTTAATAAAATCATATAAATAAAAGGAAAATGGATATAGTATATTGCACTTCCATGTTTTCAAATGTTTACTGTGCTTCTGCAACATGACATCTCAATGTTTCCATTATTAGTGTCATGAAGCTCTTGAGGGCTCAGGGCTCCTGTGCTTGACACGTGCAGCGGTGCAGCTCTGCATATTCAAACATCATCCCATCACACCAGCCGAGTGGGTGGATCACACTCACACACAAACACATCCTAACGCAACTATCATGACCATCACTGCACTGATTCTTTCCTTTACTCCGTGCCGTTTTAGACATGAAAAACCCCATGCACGCCACACAATATACGACCAGGCCATGAGAAAATAAAAAAGACTGAAAGAGAAGTCTACAGTTGGTCTGATATCCCTCCACTCCCATATGGCCTTTATATAATACAGCTGCTGAGAACTCAATCAATGAGGCTTCCACCCACCATACATTAGGCCACTCAATAAAAAGGAGCACAAACTATTTCTTTTTCATTCTCCTCTTTCATTCTCACCCCCTCACTTCAATCTACACACAGGCTGGCGCTCTGGTTTCCAGCTTTACACTGCCCTGGCAGCGGTGCCCGCACGGCGAATCAGTCGCATGCCAATTAAACCTGGCGTTCGTTCCTATTCTCCCTCTCGCTGTCTTTCTAATCTTTCTCATTTCTGAGACATTACAGAGAAAGACGGATCCACACACACCTCATCCAGTCTTCAGCCAAGGCGGCGCTCCCACCAGCCTCGGCGTTCCCTCTTCCTGAAATCTAGATAATGAGAGAGAATGGCTTTCACTGCTAATGACTCTCTGGCAGCTGATGTCTGTCACAGCCTTGGCAGAGCGGTTTGAGCTGGCTGAGAGGGAAGTGGAGCCCAGGGCTTCCTGTTAGAACAGGATATACACGCCAGATACACTGCAAGCACCTGCGTCTCTCAGCTGAGGAGAACAGGTTTTCATCTGAAGATCTGGGGATAGAATATCATGGCTGCAGACTCTGGCTCTTGGTTATGTTATTAAAACAGGTTATTTAAATATACCCCTAGAGGCTATGTTTCTTTATTATTATACACTGCACATGGCACAGACAGCTTTCCCCGTAGGAAAGTCCATTATGACTACAGCTACCATGAAGGATTGAGACAGGTTGAGAGAGATTTACCTTCAGTTTTGGTTTGATTCCTCTTTCTGTTCCTTAATCATATGTGACACTTTTCCTACATGAATTCCTCCAGAAGGTCCAGCAAGTATTAAATCACAATAAGGAAGACACGTTTATACTGCATTTTTGAGTGAGCATAAGAGACTTCTTTTAAAAATGTAAAATAAAATAAAAAGAATCATGTGAAACACTTCTTTATGATCCTGAAAGAACCGATTCACAAAACAGAAACTGACTTTACAAAGCTGTATAATGACAGAAAAGAACATTCTAGGAAAGTGTTGCCTCGTTTCGCTGGACTGTAGAGCTGTGCCTGTGCGTGTAATGCAATGTGACATAGAAACAGCAAAGTAGTATTTTGTCACACTACTGTACACCACTACTTGTTAGGAAGCAGCTTGTTACTAGAAAACCTACACAGTTTTCAAAACAGCTGAGCTGTCATACTACTGAAACATGTAGTTAAAGGGATACTAAATCCAAAAATTCTCTCATCACTTACTCACACTCATGCTGTCCCAGATGTATGTGGCATTCTTTCTTATGTGGAACACAAAGATTTAAAAAAAAAAGAAAACAAAATCTCATTGAGCACATATCATGCAAATGAATGGGCCCCTCAAACTTGATGCTTCAAAAAACCTGCAAAACAAACATGACAATCCATAAGTTAATCTTAGCATTTTAGAAGACATTGATTTATCAAGTGGGGTCATATGGATTACCATTGTGTTCGTTTTGCATGGCTTTTGAAGCATCATCTTTTGGGGTCCATATACTTGCATTTTTTGGATATATGGACAGAGTTTGATATGTAACAATACACCCAAAGCCAGTTGAAAATGATACAAATAGGCCTATGTGACAATTCAAATCAGTTGAGATGTTAAATGAATGGCAATTAAGTTAGGGGTGGGAGATTATATGAACGTACACCTGAGAGGAGCTGTCTTTAGAAAAGGTTAGATAATATTTTCTTTTCATCTTACATCTGTATAATGCAGTTAGTAAATTTAAGTGCTCGCGCTGGCATTTGTTTTTTTTACAGCGGCAACCAAGGAAACGCTGGTATCGCTTGGTATCGCTGCTGTTCCATAAGCGCCACCTGCTGTCAGAGTGAATCTGCATTCTCATTCAGTCCGTCTGCTGTTTTTGTTTCGTGCAGATATGTTTTATGCAGTGCAGTTTCACCAAACTAAATTCAGGCCATTTTGGTTTTGCTTCAAATTTCAATCTAATTTAGATTAAAAACTGCTCATCCTGCATGTATGCGGCATCTTTGTTTAGATTGTGATTAAAATGCAGAGATTGCCTCTAATTTTAAATGGAAAAAAGCATGAGCAAATCTTGTTTATATTAAGTGATGTCTTTATTGTGTGTTTGTTTTAAATTTTTAGTTTAGTTTTGTTATTTGACATATTTCAATTTCACAAAGAATTGTGCAACAATTTGTCTGAGAAATAAAAGGACACATTTTTTTAAATTTAGAATTTGTGTTAAATCTCATTTTGTTAAAAAAATCTGAGAAAATCATATTGTGTAATCAGTATCGTGAAAAGAATCGCACCTTGAGTTGAGTGAATCCCTAGACATAGATGGATTATTTTTTTCTAAAAATCTATGTTAGTGTTCCTCTGATAAAAAGATAAGCAGTGCTAATTTTATTTACAGTAGATACTCCCTAACGCCGATTGTATTACACCAACCAATTTAATCTGGACCTTTTATCACATTTACTGGGTCTTGATTTGAATAACAAAGTAATTTGTCTTTTGAAAGTTAATTGAGGTCTGAACACGGCATCCCTTCAGCGATGTGTGTGATCTCACACTGAATGAGAGATGCTCACAGAGGAGAAGAAACCTTTCATCTGACCCTTTACTCTTAAAAATAAAGGTGCTTCACGATGCCATAGAAGAACCTTTTTGTCTAAATGGTTCCATAAAGAACCTTTAACATCTGAAGAACCTTTCTGTTTCACAAAAGGTTCTTTGGGGCGAAAGAAGGTTCTTCAGATTACAAAAAGGTAAGAAAGAGATGGTTCTTTAAAGCACCTTTGACTGAATGGTTCTTTGTGAAACCAAAAATGGTTATTCTATGGCATCACTTGAAGAACCTTTTGAAGCACCTTTATTTTTAAGAGTGTTCCATCCACTAAAACGAGTGATTCTCACTCAAGCTCAGGAACATTACAAAGTCAAATAACAGAACAACAATGACGGCGAGAGAGAGAGAAGCAGAAGGGGAGCGCGAGCGCTGGAAGACAGGCAGCGAACGCTCGCTTTTTTTCAACAGGAGATACGAGTGATTGTTCACAAAGAAAAAAGATATTTGATTTTCACCTTTTCTGCCTGTGGTAATGGGAGTTATGCAAGTGAGTAGGGCCAGCCTACGCTCTAAATAAAAATACCACGGCCCGCTGAGCGCTACGCTGAGCTGCCTTACAGAGATGCAGGGATGAGGTCAGTGAGTCAGCCGTCAATCCACAGCTGTCCTCAACTTCTCCTCTCTCACTACACACACACACACACACACACCGGTCTCCTCCTCCGTGCTGCGGCCTGCAGCTAAACACACTTCGAGTGCTGTAAACATGGTGTAGTGCACTAGCACTCTGCCCTGCTCTGGATGATGCCGTTTACAAACGTGATAAATGAATCTGAATCATATCTGAGGTTGATAGAATCGACAAGTTTAATGAGGTTACGTATGAAATATGCTTTACTGTACAAAACAGTTTTTACTGTAAACTAGAGAAAAATAACTATAAGAAACCTAAGCTGAACTGCTTTGTTGTTTATATTACACAAAAATGAATTACCCTTGCTGAAAAGACTAGTGTATGTTGTGTTTCAGATACTAGACCTGAACATTTACTAAACCCGGTTTTTCCAAAGCCAAACAATGAGACAATTCTTGCAACCATTGTTTAAAATGAGGGAAGCACTGTCTTTTTATTTATTTGATTTCATTTACAGAAAAATAGATAGGAAACCTCTCCCTTTTCCATCACATGAAGCGACAAACTTGACAAAAGCATATCACTCCTCTCTTAAAGAACATCAACGGTGAGCTGACAAACACTTGTTCATAGCACAAAATTACACTTTGTACATGAAACACATACTCGACCAACAGACGGTGACAAAAAGTAACACAAAAATAGATATCGGTATCAGAGGTGTACCGCAATACTGTATCAAAACTCTGTATGTGACTACAATACACCGATAGCAAAAATGTACCGAAGGATAACAGCTAAAATAAGCATTTCAACAAGTCATGTACAGTTTCTATCTCTTCAATACTGTAGCGTAAAGCATTTTTTCACTGGAGTCACAGGGTTGAGTTCTGAGGGAGTGTGTGTGTGCGTGTGTTTGACCCGTGACAGGCCCGTGTCTCCACTCTACCCATCCCATCTGTTTGAAGAAGCCTCTCCACTGACTGCTTGTGAATGCGCTGAAGAGTCTATCTGTGCAGCTCACCGCCCCCTCTGGACCACGACCCCCCCTCCCCCCCACCCCGCTATAACCTTTCCCCCCACACACCTTTCCCCGCCACGCACCACAGCAACACACACACACAGAGAGACAGCAAAACGGACAGAGGCAAACACAATGACCACACGGATGGATTATAACGCAGAAGTGAGTAAGAATTACTATAATACAAAATAAAAAAGAAATTGAACAACAAATAAAAAATCTTCTAACCTACACTGAAAAAAAAATTGTAGAACACATTTTGTAAATATTTTTTCTTTTAAATGTCTTACCGGATGACCGCAAATTATAAGACGTGGCTGTTTTTTTTCTGGAAACGCGTTCGTCTTATATTCAGGGTCTAGACTTTTACATGTCAATAATACACCCACAACACTAGGTGGTGCCAAATACGCATTAAAACGAGTGTGCCTTGAAATACGTAATGTAATGCGTGTTGTTAAGATCGCGAGTAAAAACAAAAGAATAAAAAAAACTTACAGCTGCATTAGTCGTGACTGTCACGTTAGCCTGATAAGACCAAACTCCCTTTGTGATTTTAAAACGTAAAGACAGTACCCAGATTTGCAGACTAAGTAATTTACTTCTACTGTTAATAAATTTTTGGTAAAGAAAAAAAAAAAAAAAAAAAAAAGGTCTTACTGATTAGATGGTAGCCTAATGTCCTAATCAGATGGGCTACCTGTTTTTTTTTTTTATGGTATATCAAAAAATTTATATTTTTTAAATGTGATTGCTGGCACATTTGACCAGTTTTTACCATACTTAACAAAAATTAAAATAGGAAAAATATACAATATGAAAATAATTGAAGACAAAATGTATTTACTGAGAAAAAACAAGATTTGGTATTTAAAAAGCCTTTTTCCAAAAGGTAAATCTGGAAAAAGGGGGGTCGTCTTATAATCAGGGCCGTCTTATATTCGGGCCAATACGGTAATTGATTTGTTCACCTTATAATAATAATATGCATTTCTTAGTGGGCATTTACATGAGATACAATTGTGCATTTAAAAGAATTACATGAAAGAATGGATGAAATGGTGTTGAGACGTGTTAATAAAAGTACAATTGTTTTAAACTTTACTAGCAAAAATGTAAACCTTTAGTCAACAACAAGTCACTATTGATATATCCTACCAAATGCATATGCATAATTGAAAATAAAATTCGCATTTATGAATTTAGCGGATGCTTTTATCCAAAGTAGCTAATGAAAAAGGAGGCTGGGGATTATAATGCTTAATTTAATTATAAAATGCTTTAAAAGCAGCTATTTGAAGATGCTTCAAAGGGGTTTTAATTGAATTGAAAAACAAAATAAAATAAAATAAAATACTCCACACATTTAATCCAAAATAATCGTCGTTAAAACACATAAAATGAAAATACTTTGTTAACCATTTAGCACAATGGAATAAATCAAAGTATCATGCATGCTATTACCCTTTAATAAAAAATCATTTTACCAATAAAAGTAAGGGGGAAAAAGAGCAAATACAAGGAAAAGAGATGAGGAATGATTAAGGAGGAGGCCATGGATGTAATCTCCATGGAATCTAATCACACATGCAGTGTAACCTCCAAACAACCCACAGATCACAGCTCAGTCCTTTAACTGCTCCAGTGACATCATTCGGCTACAGCGACAGCAGCTGCTTTCAGTACAGCGTGTGCGCTCAGTCTACAGTCAGCGGTGATGACAGAGGCACAAGTAAATCACACTTCATGACTAGAGCTATGCTGATTACAGATTTATACTATATTAATATAATTGAACTATATTAAAAGCGATGGGTCGTGTGTGTGCAATCCAGTTAAAACAGAGCAGTGATTTCACTTGCAACTGATCCAGGATCAGAGGACAGCCAACGACAGGCACAGAGAGATCTGCGCTCTGATTTATCTATAAATTCACTGTACACGTGCTAAAAGCCCTCTTCAGACAAGACTAAATTTGTGTTTGACAGACATACTTTGTGATTTTGTACCTGTCTGAATTGACCATGTCTGTATTTTTAACACACACACAAAACACACATTACATCTCAAATAAAGTCAATACTCTATATTTTCCAATAAATATCCAGTATTGGTAGAAAGCAATATATTCACAAATGTCTGCAGATAACTGATAAGGTGCTGATATTTGATGCATCCCAAGATTTAGACATTTTTTGGCAAATTCCTGAACAGTTGGTGGTTCAAGTACAGCTGGCACCCCATCTTACAGGAAAAAGAAAATCAAATCAAATCAAAATCAAATCACAGACTGCTCACAACAGCCACTACAGTATCTTTAATATTGCATTTCATCCCTAAAAGAATTATAGTCTACATAATTAAAAAATGGTCAATTAAAAGAATATTCCTGACCGAATATTACTCTCATAACTGATCGTAGCATCATGGGAGACATGAGTTTGGTCACAGTTTTATTTCGGATTATCTGAACCAAACGCTTCCTTTTTTATGTAATTGATGCTGTGATGAAAATAATCAGTGGAAGCTAAAACTGACACTACAACAGCTTGAAACCACTAAAGGGAAGTTAAGCTTACTTTGATACGCCACTTTTTTGCGCTCTGACCCAAAAACAATTCTTTTTAGCTGAATTTAATCTCAAGATGCAGTGATATTTGGGACAGTGCATCCGCAAGAGTGACAGAGAGAAATAGCGAGAAAGAGAGAGAGCGCTTCAAAAGTAGTCATGTACTGTGAGGCTACCCATCTCCTGTTGCCTAGCAACTGCAGCAAGCAGTTAAATGGTCCTATGGGTTAAATGGGCTTGAGGAGCACTGCAGCACTATTACTGAAGCCTTCTTACAGGTCTTTACTTCACCAATCATCATCAGCACCATCTACACACCCTATTTACTTTCATTCAAGCCAGATCATGTAGAATGTAATGTATAATTATGCATAAACAGAGCACGGCATGAATCAGTGCGACACTATGAATCAAAAGTGAGGCATTTCTCGTTCTATCCGCATTTAGCAGAAGTATAAACAGCTCATCATGGATTAAAAAAAACCTGAAAGCATATCAAAATTCTTTCCTCGGGACTCTAAGGAAATTTGGGCATTTTTGTATCGGCTGAAATGAACAAGAACATTCAGGTCAGCTGTAGAGATTGAATTTATTTATTTAGTAATAACTTATTTTATTCCCAGAGTTTGGTCTTTTGGAGCTTAAGAAAAAGCAAGATCTAAAAAAAGCAATGAAAATGTAACTCACATCAGTGTTAAAGCTTGTGAAATCATTCAATTTAATTCTCATTTAACTTCAATCATAATTTTCTCCTTTCAATCCAAAACCTGGCTGAGTCAGTGGAAAGCTTGCATATGCATATTCCCCTGTGTTCTACAGCAGAAAGCCCAATTCAATTGCTGGCCAGAGGGTATTCACTGCATTAACATCGATCAGGCTCATACAATAGCATCAATACCCAGTAGGGTCAATACTAAAAAACTTCAACCATGTTTCAACCGGGCTGTCTAAAAAAGGGGTCTGCCCTGACCCTCGTGCCTTTCTGTGCACTTCCAGAAAACAGAACCTGTTGACCGACTCAACTGGTTGGTAAAAATTCTTATATTATGAATGAAGTCATTCAGACAAAGTTTCCAGTAGTGACTGTTCATGCTTTACCACTCTGTTTCATTTGCGACTAAATTATATAGAGGGGTAAAGTTTCAAAAGTTTGGGGTCAATACGATTTTTTAAAATGTTTTTGGAATAAGCGCTCTTCTACTCTTCAAGGTGCATTTATTTGATTAAAAATACAGTAAAAACAGTAATATTTGAAATATTAGTACAATTTAAAATAACTGTTTCTATTTTAATATGTTTTAAAATGTAATTCATTCCTGTGATGCAAAGCTGAATTATCAGCAGCCATCACTCCAGTCCTCAGTGTCACAAAATCCTTCAGAAATCATTTATGCATTATCAATGTTGATAATTAAACTTTGTGTTTAATATTTTTTCAGGATTCTTTGGTGAACAGAAGTTCAAAAGAATATAATTTATTTTAATTATAGTACCATTATGTCTTTAAAGTCACTTATTGTGTTCTTGCAGACTAAAACTATTTATTTAAATACATTATATTATTTAAATCTAAATACATAGATGCAGAATATGTGCTTTATAAGTAGCTAATAAACAGTTAATATGCTAGTAATATGCATGCTAGTAAGTAACTAGTTAATAGTAAGAATTGGTCCGTCGACTAATGTTGCCATTCATATATATATATATAAAACAGACTCCAAATGTTTGACTTGATCACATAAAAAACATAACAAAAACATATGTTCTTCATAAACTGTTTGGAAGTCCTTGAAGTCAATATGTCACAGTAGCTTACTTATAGGGATAGTTCACACCAAAAATGAAAATTTGATGTTTATCTGCTTACCCCCAGGGCATCTAAGATGTAGGTGATTTGTTTCTTCAGTAGAACACATATTGTGATTTTTAAGTCCAACCGTTGCAGTTTATCAGTCTTAAAATGGATGGAAATGGTAACAAAATCTATGAGAGTTAAAAAAGCATGCACAGATAAATCCAAATTAAACCTTGCGGCTCGTGACGACACATTGATGTCCTAAGACATGAAACGATCGGTTTGTGCAAGAAACCAAACAGTATTTATATCTTTTTTTTTTTACTTCTAATACACCACTATGTCCAACTTCTTTGAGCGCGCGCACGGCATCCGGTGCGTGAGGTGTGTTCGCGCTCTGGTGTAGTTTACGTTAAAGGGTGTGTTTGATATCCAGCCGAAGAGCAATCAATCATAACTTCAGGCGAGCAGGCTCAGAGGTTGGGAATATGTGGAAAGTCACCACTCTCGAATGAGTTCGCGCAAGAGAAAGTAATTTTTTTAGTTTTAAGTCGGTTTGAACAATCCTGATAAGCGCAAGTAAGTACCATTTTGCTTAGCCGTCGTATCTACAATGACTGTGCAAACAATGAGTAACGTATACGCGCGAGAGATCACTTCCGGCGCTTGCGTAAACTACGCCAGATCGCGTACACACCTCACGCACCGGATGCCGTGCGCACGCTCAAAGCAGTTGGACATAGTGGTGTATTAGAGGTAAAATATTATATAAATACTGTTCGGTTTCTCGCACAAACCGATCGTTTCGTGTCTTAGAACATCAATGTGTCGTCACGAGCCGCAGGTTTAATTTGGATTTTTCTGTGCATGTTTTTTTTACTCTCATAGAGTTTGTTACCATTGCCATGCATTATACGACTGATAAACTGCAACGGCGTGAGGTGTGTAAAATCATCATTTGTGTTCTACTGAAGAAACAAAGTTACCTACATCTTGGATGCCCTGGGGGTAAGCAGATAAACATCAAATTTTTATTTTTTGGGTGAACTATCCTTTTAAGAGAATACCTAGAGAAAGCTAACAGTTAGCATTTGCCATTCATCTTGTAAGGTCAAAAATTATCAAAGACTTCTGCTTTCCTGTCCCAAACCTATCTTCAGTAACAAAAGGGCCATTTGGAATTCCTGAAGGCACAGAGGTGCTGATAGTGATCAATGCCTGTAGGCCAACATGTGTATACACTGGGGGTCTGCTAATTGTCACACCTTTTTCCCAGTGGGTGAAGTTGTAATCTGCTGTTTGGTCAGTTTGAATGTCTCACATTTGGTTTTTAGTCACATGGTCAAGGAAGGGATAAAAGAGGACTGTAACTGTTGCTCTGTCTCTTTTCTTGGCTGTCTCTCTTCTTGGGTCTCTGCCCTCTCTCCCTCTTTTTCTTCCTCTCTCTATCTCTTTCTCTCAGGTAACATTTTACATACATGCTGTGTACAATTAACTGTTTATGTTTTATCATCCTTCATCTATTTTGTAACCAAATCAAGTGTAACCATAACAAAATATTGTTATTAAACCATTTCAATTATTATGTGCTAACTAGTCTTGATTCAAGGTTCATCTTAAAGTGTTACCTATTGCAATACAATATAGTCACTCAATAGCAACTCTCTCCCACATATGTAGCTATTCTAACTGCGCTTATTTCCGTCGTTGGTATAAGTGGCAGTGGGTGGTAATAGACTAGAAATGTACAGTTTTATACCATCGTGCTGATAACGTTTCTTTAGTCATTCGGCAATCCTACAGCCTGAACCACCGTAGGAAAACCATCCTTACAGATGGTGCCGAAACCCGGGACCCCTAGCAGTGAGTTTTCTGAAATTTACTTTGGTCAGTCATCAGAATGAGGATTTTTTTCACAGTTGATCTTGTGAATGGATTAAAGCTGGCCTTCTGTCCATGGAGGGGGTATGTTTTCATTCTCCATTTTGCATGGTATAGAAATTGGAAGGTTGTAATTAGCTTAAATTGTCCCCCCCGCCCCCGAAGAACCCCCAAAAAAAAAAAAAGCCTTACTGTACACCTTTTCTAGAACATTCAGACTCATCTCATCAGGGATGGAAGGGAAAATATCTGACAGTGACGTATTGTTTGCTTTATGGAGCAAAAAGGTTAAACCTAACTTGAGCAAATTCAGAATACAAGATCTCAATTCAGATGAGAGAATGCTTACATGGTGGAACATACTTGGTAAACATGAAAAGAAATCAAAACAAGGTGAAATAATTGAGGCTTTAAACTACATGCGTTGTATAAGGCTAAGTGAGTTAACAATGTGTCTAACTTTAAGTATATATGCTAAATGTGAAGAACTGCATTCTAAAAATACAGAGGCACAAAAGTCAGAAGCTAAGATTCAAGATCTTCAATTGCAGCTAGATAACTTACTAGCTGAGCAGTTAATCCTAACTGAGAAGTGTAAAAATCACAAGGACATCATTGCAGATCTCAAGACTAAGCTTAAGGCACAAGAGTCCATGTCTCCCAAAACGCTTAACAGCGATGGGGCTAAAAAGCATGTTCACTTCTTAGAGGAAATGACTTGCTGTGATGATTCTGGAATGATTTGCTCAGAGGAAGCATGTGCCACTGCTCAAAAAAGTGTGCCGATTTCAGTTCTTAAGGTGATGCAGCACCGTAATAGCGCAGAGTCGTGGACCAGAACGCTTGGTGTGAAGGAAGCATTAGAGAGTCATGAAAATCCTCAAACTTCAGGAGAACACAGCAAACAACCCTGTGGCAAAGATAGCAGGTTTTGTCGTTCCTGTCAAAAAATAGGCCATACAGAGGAAAAATGCTGGTCACTGGGTAGGGGTAGACCTCCACCTTATTTTCAGAAAGATAGGAAACCACTTTCTAAAGGCAGATATCAATGCTCATTTGCAGTTAAAACTCTTAGTGAGTTGACTGCATTGTTCATGCAAGGCCTCCAGCTATTGACTTCACTTGCTAGTGGGTTAGCAGCTTAATAGCAATGAGTTTAATATGTAAACATCCAAATTTCAGTTATGCTGTTTGTATTTTCAAATTCGTAATTGTGCTTAAGACATTGTGCACATAGAACACACAGTATAGTTGTTTGTGCTACTACATGTACACATAGACTATTTGGGTTTATTCTTAAAAAAAAAACACATGACTGCTTTACTGTAAGTGTGTGAAACACTTAGGTTAAAGGTTGTAGATGCTACATGCATACTAGACCATGTGTCTTGTGTAAAATTGGAATAACTGTAATACTGAAATTGCATAGTGATTTCGAGTTGCATGTGTGTCTATGTTGAATTTGTTTGTCTCCTGAGTGGTACACTCTGCTATTTTCCATATAGCTGCAGTTAAGCCATGTACAGGAGCATAGAATTGCCATGTGGCCACAGTGTGATTCACAATTGTCTTAACAATGAAAATGCTTTCCTCACAACAGGATTCAGCTCTGAACTTTGCACTTTATCATGCTCCTTAACAAAAAACATTGGTATGGAAGCATTTTGAGCCAGATCACACCTCATACCTCACATTCTCAGGCTGGCTCCCTGTTACAACAGGGCCAAATTTGCATCACAATTGTAAAACTTGCTTGCCTTTGTTTGGAGCATGATTACACTGACACATAGCCACAGCTAAATGCAGACACACATACTACCATTTGATCTTCACACGCAGAGTCAAATCTACATCTGTCCGATACTGCCTCATATAATGTTAAGTCTGTACATCTTGACTGTATTATAATTGTGAATTTCATCCAATTATTGTTTGTTTTGTTTCTTTGGGTTTACCTAATTACTTAGCTATCATCTCACCAAGTTTCAAATGTAAATTAGTATTTCTCACTTTTGCCTAAGTACAAACATTTTCATTGATATATCATGTAACTAATTTGATTTGTTTATTTGTATGTTGTCCATTTCAGTTGACACAAAGATTGTTTTTGGACAATTGAATCTCTGTATTTGGTTACACTGAATATTTTGCTTATACTCTTATTGATGAAGGGGGGTGTTAAAACCAGCAATTGTTGATTTTATTATAATGCAATTTATTTGAATGTTTCCAAAACAGTGTAAGAGCTTTTCAGATCATCTTTTGTTCTCACCTTGACATCTTTTTAAGTACATCGATTTAAGGGCTTTTTGCCAGAGACAAATTCAATCTGACCACATCAAACCAATGACAAATGCCATGTATACTTTTGCTGGTTGTTGTGCCATATGTTCTTTTGAAATCACAGGATTCCCGCTGCACAAGTTCACATCCTGTGTCCTGCCTCAGAAAGAGGGACAAGCGGATTCTACCATGTTCAGTGCCTGTTCTTGTGGAGGTGTGAAGTATTCAATGGGCGTTTTGCATATCTATGAAGGGTGCAACACCATTCGATGAAGATCTCTCACACAAGGCTGAAGGAGAACAAAGGCTGACCAGCCGCAACTGCAACAAATCTGGACCAGAAGACTGAATATGACATCTGCACAGTACAGAAAGCATGTTTTCATGGACTGTGTCACCTTTTGCCTCTTAAAGTGTGGCCAACGGTGCCAAGGGGCGACTTTGTAAGGTCAAAAATTATCAAAGACTTCTGCTTTCCTGTCCCAAACCTATATATCCAGTAACAAAAGGGCCATTTGGAATTCCTGAAGGCACAGAGGTGCTGATAGTGATCAATGCCTGTAGGCCAACATGTGTATACACCGGGGGTCTGCTAATTGTCACACCTTTTGCCCAGTGGGTGAAGTTGTAATCTGCTGACTGGTCAGTTTGAATGTCTCACATTTGTTTTTTAGTCACATGGTCAAGGAAGGAATAAAAGAAGATTGTAACAATTGCTCTGTCTCTTTTCTTCGGCTCTCTTCTTGGGGCTCTGCCCTCTCTCCCTCTTTTTCTTTCTCTATCTATTCCCCCCTCTCTCTATCTCTTAGGTAATATTTTACGTGTTGGGTACAATTAACTATACTTTACCATCCTTCATCTATTTTGTAACCAATTCAAGTGTAACCATAACAAAATATTGTTATTAAACCATTTCAATTATTAATTATGTGCTAACTAGTCTTGATTCAAGGTTCATCTTAAAGTGTTACCTATTGCAATACAATAGTCACACAATAGCAACGCTCTCCCACATATTTAGCTGTTCTAACTGCGCTTATTTCCGTCGTTGTGTAAGTGGCAGTGGGTGGTAATAGACTAGAAATGTACAGTTTTATACCATCGTGCTGATAACGTTTATTTAGTCATTCGGCAATCCTACAGCCTGAACCACCGTAGGAAAACCATCCTTACAATCTCAATAGCAGCTGTAAGATGCCACTAGCAGTTGAGGCTAACTGGACAATGCTAACCAGTAAAACCCTTGAGAGGTGACCTGAATTGCTCCCTGAAGAAAATATCAGGTATTCTGCAGCTATTCCTTTCTTTTTCTGTAGTATTCATGCAACCCAAGACATGCTGTTTCTGTCAGTTAAAGTAGGCTAATCGTATACCTCGCTGCTTTTTGATATATTTTTACACATTCAACCAAAGCCTCCCGTCTTTGTCAACTCAGGTAAGGCCAGCAGCTGTGCTTAAAAAGAGCCCCTGTGTCCTAACATACTTGTATTTCAATTAAAAGTGTGACTGATAGCCTGGGGAAGCTTTTAACCTAGCTGGCCCACTCTGAGATTGCCCATTTTTAATATGCGACTGACAGTGATCCCAGCGGTGAACCTGACTTCACTTTAATACATGAACACCTGCACCTCAAACTGCTTCTCAGTTCAGCTCACCAGCACCGATTCGGCCTCCACTCACAGCTGTACCGTCTGTGAACATTTCAGTCTGAAGTTAAAAATGATCTTAACCCAAAAACAAAATTCTGTCAGAGCCCTAGCTCCCAAATCTCATTCATATTTTTGAATATTTCTTCTTCACCTTCTTCTGCTTGTAAATGGTGTTGAGTGTGCTGCATTTCTGACTGTCTACTTCTCATGTCTATGATCATTCGCTCAAGGGATGCACAATATATCTGTGCCATATTGGTGATGGTACAGATGGTACGAGGCTGTAAGGGATAAACTACAGTCTTTACAATATTGAAGTTTTTTTTTTTGTGTGTGTGTGTTTTGTCAGCTGAACAATTGGTATGCTGTTAAAGTACAGTACAGTCCATTACACACACTGTGCTTCTCATTTTCATTCCTGTCAAACATTAAATTTAAATCTATTGGCTAATATTAGAATTTTTTAATTAATCAGTATCGGTCCATATTGGATATTTAATACCTCATGCTTATTTCCTCTAATTTTACATTTACCCTGCCTCAATCCTTTCATTTCACTTTAAATTTAATCTTTAAAAACACTGATAATTTAACTAGTAAATGTAATCTTTTGCAAACCTCAAAAAGAATATCCATTTTTCATAATTAACATTATAATGCTATGTTGACTCACTTGTAGCAAAAGGATTGAGTTTTATTTTTTTAGTGATTTTTTATTTATTTAGACAAAATAGTATAGACTACTATTATCAGCAATTATATAATGGCATATTTATTGACATATAATATATAGGTATAAGCTATAGGTACACTGAACAAAATTATAAACGCAACTTTTGTTTTTGCCCCCATTTTTCATGAGCTGATCTCAAAAATCAGACTTTTTCTATGTACACAAAAGACCAATTTCTCTCAAATATTGTTCACAAATCTAAATCTGTCTAAATCTGTGTTAGTGAACACTTCTCATTTGCCGAGATAATCCATCCACCTCATCCATCAAGATGCTGATTAGACAGCATGATTATTGCACAGGTGTGCCTTAGGCTGGCCACAATAAAAGTCCACTCTAAAATGTGCAGTTAAATTTTATCACAGTAAAATCACATAGCACAATGCCACAGATGTCGCAAGTTTTGAGGGAGCGTGCAATTGGCATGCTGACTGCAGGAATGTCCACCAGAGCTGTTGCCCGTGAATTGAATGTTAATTTCTCTACCATAAGTCGTCTCAAAGGCGTTTCAGATAATTTGGCAGTACATCCAACCGGCCTCACAACCGCAGACCACGTGTAACCACATCAGCCCAGGACCTCCACATCCAGCATTCTTCACCTCCAAGATCGTCTGAGACGAGCCACCCGGACAGCTGCTGCAACAATCGGTTTGCATAACCAAAGAATTTCTGCACAAACTGTCAGAAACCGTCTCAGGGAAGCTCATCTGCATGCTTGTCGTCCTCATCCGGGTCTCGACCTGACTACAGTTCGTCGTCGTAACCGACTTGAGTGGGCAAATGCTCACATTTGATGGCGTCTGGCACTTTGGAGAGGTGTTCTCTTCACGGATTAATCCCGGTTATCACTGTACAGGGCAGATGGCAGACAGCGTGTATGGCGTCGTGTGGGTGAGCGGTTTGCTGATGTCAACGCTGTGGATCGAGTGGCCCATGGTGGCGGTGGTTTTATGGTATGGGCAGGCGTATGTTATGTACAACGAACACAGGTGCATTTTATTGATGGCATTTTGAATGCACAGAGATACCGTGACGAGATCCTGAGGCCCATTGTTGTGCCATTCATCCAAGACCATCACCTCATGTTGCAGCATGATAATGCACGGCCCTGTGTTGCAAGGCACTGAAAACACCCGTTTTGCATGGCCACAGTACTCACCGGACCATGTCACCATTGAGCACAGTGCAGGTGCAGAGCGGGTGGGGTGGAGTATGCTCTGGATCCGGAACCCGGGGGGGAGGTGGAAGGTATAACTCCACAGGGGGGCGCGGGTGGCCAAGAACAACAAAGAAAGAGGTTAAGCAGGGGGGGGACATTTCCTGCCGAATACCAGTCACGGTTCGTCACAGGCACAACACAATTGACTCTGCGTAGGACCGGGCAACATGCACCGCGACACTTGGGTGGCCTGTCAGGAGGAGTGCAACTGCGCGCAGACACGCTGTGAGTGCAGGCGCGGGGTCGGTCGTGCCAGGTGTGTACACTGTGCAAGTGAGATAGTGTGAAGCATACACACAAGGGGGAGGGCGGGGGGGGGGCTCGTCCGGTCCGCCTGGGCGACGGGAGCCTTGCGCGCCCCCCCCGCTGCCAAAGCGAGGGGTCGCTCGAGAGGGGTCCTCTGAGCCTCTGGACCGTTAACTATCGGCACTGCAGTCGAAACAACGCGACTCCTCCGGGGGGTAGGCGGGGGGGGATGAACACCGGATCAAGACATACACACACCGACAGCAGGCAGACACATTGCGTCGTCTACAATTGTTCAGAATCGTGGGGGCCAACATAGTGCTGAATAGTCGTGATGCACAGTCACTACAGATCTCGACCCCGCCGATGTCTGGCAACCGTCGCAATGGGTCCCTCGCTCACCAATAAGAGAAGGAGTACACAGGCTATAAGTCATAGCAAACACATCGGAAGCACAGGGAGCGGGACTGGGTAAAGAGAACTGACATCGTACAGATAGCATCAAGTGAGGGCAGTCTACAAAAGGAAATAAGAGAAAACACAGACAGTAATGAAGGGGAATAGATCGGAAGAGTAAGGATATGGGTGGGTGGCGAGTGGGTAGTGGGTGAACGAAGTGAAGTGTGTGAGTGACAGTGGCGGAGTATGGAGTGGTCGAATATGAAGTGAGGTGCGAGTAGAAACAGGGAAAGAGAAGAAGAAGTCTGGGGATTACATTAGAGGAAGCAAGGCGTCCAAGGCTGATCTGTTCAGTACGATGAAGCGATACCACTTGGGGGGGAAAATGAAGTTAAGTGGATAGCACCATTTTCTATTACTCGAAGTACTCGCAGCGCGGGACTAAATCAATCAGACTCAAGCAACATAAATCTAGGCTGTATATAAACCAAGACAGTTCACTCATATTAATATGAATGGGAGAAACTGCAATGCACAATATGGTGGAAGTCCCACCTTCTAAATAAAAGAG
The DNA here is from genome assembly GCA_018155175.1 of Sinocyclocheilus anophthalmus. NCBI lineage: Eukaryota > Metazoa > Chordata > Actinopteri > Cypriniformes > Cyprinidae > Sinocyclocheilus > Sinocyclocheilus anophthalmus. Next base: position 319,471 of record JADLZN010001948.1, read on the forward strand.
ACAATCGGGAATTGCATCACTACAGAGGCTTAGAAGCTCTGTTTCCAATAAAAACAGACTGCATATGCAGCTTGGCAGGGGCAACCTGAAATACATGCTCTTTAATGCTATGTGTGCATGAGAAACAACATTTATGAAACGGTTCATGTCAGATTTTGTTCAACTGAGTTCGGAAAACCCTTTCAGTATTTCCCCATTCAAGTAACAGGAGTTGGTCTTTCATGACTGAAATAGCTGCCCAGAGGCATTGCAAATATGGCCACCAAGTGAAATGACTTCTTTTGAAAAGGACTTTGGTAACTCTCATTTGATAATATTGCCACCCTGCTTTTTAGATAATGTCACAAGGTATCAGATGACAGAATTATTGTTTTAGGGTGAATATGCAGACTACTGGAAAGAAGAAATGCCCAGTCTGTACTAAAAGCACGGCAGAACTACTTAGCATGTTGGAAGTTGTCAGTGAGGTTGATATCTGGACAGCGCAGCTCGGAGTGCTTTCTCTGGAGAAAGGGCTGCACTCTTGTGTTCTCTGTTCTGACAGCACTCTCAGACTGTGGTCTTTGAATCATTGTCAGTCATCGTGATAACGCTGAGACTCAAACACAGAGATACAAGGAGGAATTAGACATGTTGATAGATTTGTGACAGGATCCCACACTCAAAGCACTAGCACAGTTAAGTGGAGGCCTGGGTGGGTGACATACATCTAAAATGGCAGGTAAATGTTGACATCTCAGATTTACAGATCCCCTTTTAAATCTCTCTTCAGTTCTCACAGATGTGGGCGATGCCATGCTGGAAAAAGCAGAGACTGTTTACATAAAAACAGATGATGAACCAATGTAGTCCTACCACTGCTCCTACTATGACATCGGCAAATCTATATCAAGCAGAGTGAGTTTTTTCTGCCCATTTAAACATTTAAAACAGGGATAAATGCTATAGATTTTCTTATTCTGTAGTTAGTTGAATTGACAACAAGATGCATTTTCAAACTTTAAAACTCACTGCCACACTGTAAAGGCCATTCACATCAAGAAGGTTAACTATAACAATAATTATACTGGCATCCACAACCAATGCAAAACAACGTTCTGTTTATTATTAGTGCACAATCCAGGTATGTCTGCCGCTTTAAATGCATGCCATGAGCTCTTTAAAATCAGGTGGATTCTGATTGGCCCTCAGTGTTTTCATCGTTCATCAGCTGGAAAACTAAATCTGTCACACTCACCAAATAAGAGACAAGACACTGCTACAAGCAGGACCAAGAATATGCAACAACATATTATAAAAGAACTAGACTTATTAAAACGTTAACACTTCAAGAACATTTGGTATTTAAAATTCACCTGAGCTTAGCAGATTTCTAGTCCAAGTCAAAAGAGTCCCTATGAAATCCACAGCTATGCCACAGGCCCATTTAATTCAATTCTATGGGATATTTCTAGTCTTTTATAGTCCACCAGGCACAAATTATAAGTTGAATTGCTTAGAAAAGTTATAGCACACCTCTCCTCAACAAGATCCATAATTTAAAGTATCATTTAGGTGCCTTAGCAAGCACCATTATACAGTGTAAGTCCTCAAAGTGTATATCTAGCTGCAGCTCAAAACTGGACTGCCTCACTGATGGAGTGAAATCTCTCTTATGGCCCATTTAAAAGTAAGGCCAACTAAGACAAGATGGTCCCCACAGGACCTCCAGCCAGCCAGTTTCAGACGCTCAGCTGGTGGCTGCCTCTCCTGTCCTCCTAACCCTCTTTCCAACTTCCAACAGACTCGCCGGCTGGCACACACATCAAATGCAGTGCCGGCTACCGTCAAACAAAGAGCACCTGAACAGTGAGGTGAAGGTCAAAACTCTTCCAAAATCTCTCATTTAGCCAGAGTACTTTCAGGCCATCGAAACTGAAAACTGACAATGACATAAATATTGAAAGGACTGAAGTTGATTTAATTTAGGAGAGAGAGCGAATAAGGTCCAGCAAAAAGGAATATCAAGCCTCATGCGTCTTGTCCTCGGGGACACTGGAGCCACAAAGGTCAGACATGTTTGTTCTAAACAAAAGGATCCTGTTCTGCAGTAAACAACCTTGCAGTGTCAATAGAGCAGGAACCCTCCCTTGGGTGGCCTGGAAAACACCGCCATGATCTAATCTGGTTGAAAGCACCGGGAGAGGCTAACAGCATTCAGGACTAAATTGAGTTTCAACTACTTGCTTAACATGGAGACACTTTTACAGGCAGTTGAGCGTCCTTATTGCACTATTACACGCATTCTCTTCCTGCAATGCGGCTCTCGGTAGACCTTTTTATTAGGTCCCGAAAGCCGAGCAGATGGCCCTTGTTGGGCTCTTCTATCCATGTGTAATTGGCTCTCAACATTCATTAGCTGGTTGAAACATCAGCAATCAGCCATTGACTACTCAGATTTAACTTCTATCGCAAATGGATTCTGATCGAAATTGGATCATAGCTACAATAAGGCCTTTGGCTTTGGGGAATCATTTTTTATTTCTATTTGAGTTGAGATGATAAAAGAACACATTGTGATAGTGGCAGAAGTTAGAAAAATTGGAAATACAGCTGGGCTACATTCACACTGTCAGTGTTGACTTGTATCTACTAACAGATGTGAATCTCAAATTGTCATGTATATTATTAGTTTCCCATTGATGATCCAAACACGGCGAGTTGATTCTCAAAATCCAGGTGCGTGTCCTACAAATTGAAGGGAGTTAGTTAGGTCATTGAATGCGGTTGTCAGTCTAGTTTATAACCAAAATGTGTGTGAACAGAAGCGTATTCAGCATTCTAAATCAGGACTGACGTAGTGAAACTCAAAAACTCAAAACAATGTAAAAAATAATACATTTTAAAAATAGCTGGCAGTTATTAAGCCTCTCATTAAGAAACCACAACTTCTGATTAGGTCTACAATTTTAGAAAAGTTGTGTCTACTCCGTTGTGCTCAAAAAAATGATATCTATGTAGAATTTCAATCAGGTTTCAGGCCCCATCATAGCACAGAAACTACACTTGTTAAATTTACAAATGATTTGCTTGCATCAGACCAAGGCTGCATCTCATTACTAGGTTTACTTGTACTTTATCTTAGCGCTGCATTCAACACTATAGATCATGACATACTCAGATCAATTACAAAACTATACGGATATTCAAGAACAGGCTTTAAGATGGTTTAGATCCTACCTGTCCGACTGCTACCATTTTGTTTATTTAAACAGGGAATTATCTCAATTAACACCAGTAAAGTATGGAGTGCCACAAGGATCTGTCTTAGGCTGTCTGCTATTTTCAATATACACATTGCTCTTTGTATTATATCTAAATATGGGTTTTTCCATGTGTATTCCTGATGTACGCAACGATATATTTTATATCATATTTCTATATATTTTTGATGAGTTATTCTGAGCCAATCAACATCTCATTCTTTTGCTTGGTTTTAACAGCAGCTATTCTATTTGTCACTGTTTCTTTTCTGTTTCTGCAACCGATGGGAATCCTGAGGTAACTAGGAATAACCTGGCGCCATTTTGGAGAGTATCACGATGCATACACATGCTCTCCTCTGAATGTAAACAAGCATGCGTGTTCTGCATCAGCAGCATCACACGCATGCGTTATTTACGTACAGATCAAAGCATGTGCATGCATCATGATACTCTCCAAAATGGCGCCAGGGTGACACGGAGGAGACAAATTTGTTGAATAAAGTCATTATTTTTGTTTTCTTTGTGCACAAAAAGTATTCTCGTAGCGTCATAAAATTACAGTTGAACCACTGATGTCACATGGACCATTTTAACGATGTCTTTACTACGTTTCTGTGCCTTGATTGTGGTAGTACCCTTGCTCTCTATGGAGGGTCAGAGAGCTCTCAGATTTCATCAAAAATATCTTAATTTGTGTTCTGAAGATGAACGAAGGTCTTACGGGTTTGGAACGACATGAGGGTGAGTGATTAATGATATAATTTTCATTTTTGGGTGAACTATCCATTTAACTACCTAGGAGTCATGAGGCCTTTGAATACTGTTAAGAATATAAAATATTTAAATGATTAAATACACAAATACTGTTTGAATTTTCAAAAACTGCTGTGGACATTGAATATTTAAAGGATTAAATAGGTCACACATCACCTCTGTATTTCAGAGCAAGTGTACAACACTGAGGTAAACTGTACTGGTTTCTACTAGACTAATGCAATTTCAGTGGGACTAAAGCATTTACATTACACTGATGAATTACTGTTTTATTCTGAAATCTATTCTGACTGAAATCAAACTTTTAAAGTACCTGTAAATGTACTTAATGAGATCACACAGAGGGCAAATGAAACCTCTGCCTCTCAGATTTTTCTCCTGAGGGAAAACAGTCATCTCTAATGTGCCTCCTCTAGTGTTTCAGAAAAGATATCAATGTCTCAAATCGTACACAGAATTGCTACAATATCAAAATCTGCAATCAAAGGTCAAATATTTCAATAAGAAATCAAACATATTTGATCAAATTCTTCCAAAACCAAAACTATGATTTCTACATTGGTTTTATAGCTCTATACTCTTACTGAGTGTCAACAATTGTCATATTTTTCTCTATTTTTAGGAGGAACATCTAAGTTGATATTTCAATTGTAAATGACTAAAACTAACTCCCTTGAAAAATCTGACAGCAAAAAAGAAACTTCCTCGATAGATACACTGATACACACAGCTTCACTCCTCTCTACAATAAAACGCAGCAGTGCCTTATGTCGCCATTGATCATTTATATTTTTCCCCTCAAAATGAGGCTACTGTCTGGAACATGCCATTCCAAAGCTGGTAAAATGGAGCAAACACATGAATTATTCTTGCGAGAACAGGGTGATGACGTATATGAACTGATACCATGTTCTCTGATGATCGAGGTTCTTCTCTTCCTTTCATAACTACTGATCTCCCCGACGCCACACATCCCCCCCCCCCCCCCCCCCTTATTTAAGCACTGCTTCATGGAACACTTATGCTATTTATAGGGGCTTTAAACGGCCCACACCTTCATATGTGGTTATGTTCTGCTTTTGCACAGAACAAAGCGAGGTGTGAGACCCCCCCCACATCACAAATATATAAATGCATCACTGTCTGTGCTTCGATTTTTTTTTTCAAGGGCATTTAGGCAGAAGGAGTGTTTAGAGATATACATTGAAATCATCAGGGTGTTTGTAAGGTGTTAGGTGTACAAATATGAAATTGGCCGTTCAGAAGAGACTTTCTTGTAAGTCTGATGTGATTCTGACTGGTCAATCTCCCACAATATCTTCTCATATCACTTGCAGTCTCTTTTTCCTTACATAATTTAAAATCAAATCATATTTCAAAATTTAAGTGTTTGTTAAAGGAATTTCGCCTATATAATCAGGTACAATTAACCATAAACAGTTGGTTATCACATATATAGATATATATATATATATATATATATATATTATATACTGTATATTCCCTACATGCACGACCTGATTGTACATTAATGACTTTACTCTGAAATATTGTCATTCAATTGAAAATTCGAACACTTTTTGGATTTCTAATTTCTTCTTCTGACCATCTCGCTAGTCGCTATCCCATCTTATCATTCATTCACTTCTTCCTCTGTCTCTGTTTCTCTTCCTCAACTCTATCCAGATGTAGCACATTCTGCCAGCTCTTCTTCAAACTCGTAATTTTGCAATTAAGACTGAGGAGGCAAAAGAGGCTCTCCTAAGCAGCTGGCTCACTATCAAGCTGACACCAAGAGGAAATCCTCTTTTATTATTTACTCACTGTTTTCCACACACTGATGATTAAGGAAGAACCAGATCACAGCTGTACTGGTATTCTATAAGTAAACCTTAAACCTCTTTTTCTTCTTTGAACGCACACAAAAATTGCCAGTGAGTGGCCAGATTGTCCCTTTAGCCTCGTTGCTACTTAACAGCTGATGGATTCACTGTTACATTAAAATAATTTCCAGTATTTTCTAGACACTACAATCCTAAATTCATCAGTTAGTAATGAATATAATTATGAATAGGCTATAATATTATGTCCACATCTTAAATCTCAAGTCAGGGTGACCCAGTAACTGGAGATTCAGTGTTGGGGGTAACACATTACAAATAACGTGAGTTACGTAATCAGATTATTTCTTTCAAGTAACTAATAAAAGAACACATTACTGTTAAATGTACAAGTAATATCGCAAGTAACGCAAGTTACTTTGTTTTCCTATTTATTCACTGACTCCTCTCCTGTCCCCATGTTAAAAGAAATTAGGAGTGAGGTACAGACTACAGAGGTTGCGAAAGGGCCTTTACATTTGATAAAATTATAACTTTTGGTTTTTTTTAGTAAACAAGTCCAGCCCAGGTGACAAAAAGTAATGCAAAAGTAACGTAATGCATTACTTTTCATAAAGAGTAACTAAGTAATGCAACTTATACAAGCTGATCGGTTATTACTCCTGCATAAAAATTACATGGACATGCATATTACTGAGCTAACAGTGAGTCCTCCAAACGTCAGAAGTGTATGTGGGATGATTTTTGTATTTTATGACTAGTCCCACAATGTTCTGGAATGTTCCAGAAAGCACTAGAATATTACAGAATGTTACAGAAACTTTCTTGCAAAAGCAAAATATCTTTTTTTAAAAATAGTACAAAAACCTAAGTGTACTAAACCAATGTTTCATAATTAATAATAGCCACTGCTGTATTGGCTTATTCTGTAGCATAAGTAAAAGTCTAGAGTTATTTAGGGCATTTTCAGACCTGTAGATAGCTTGCTTTGTTCTAAAACAAGGACTTAAGTTACAATGTTGCATTTTCTTCTTGGTTCGGTTCTTTTTCACAAAAGAACATTTAAAAGTATACCAAATATGCGTTTATGCAGAGGTCACATGTAGGTAATTCTTTTCCCATCATGAATTATGATACAACTTGTTCCGTTAGGTCTTCTCAACACAAATGAACCATTCAGGCAATCTCTGACTGATTGTTTTGGTGCAGATCTAAGTGCAATTGTCGTGTTCACATTTGGAGATCAGGCATCAGCTTCCGAAACACACACTCCAAACACGCTAGGTGATGCTAAAGCTCCCTTACATGAACAGTTCACAGCCCTACTCATCTCACATTTGTCGCCCTTAAATCAAAAAGGGAATAATCCATAAAATGTCCAGGCTGCTCTCTTCTATTCAACTAAAGTAAATGGGACTGTCAAGATTTAAAAAATATTCTTTTTGCAATATTCTTTAAATCATTAACCGAAAAGCATGTCTTGCTCTTCTGGTGCATTCACAATACACACCAAAAGGAGGAGAAGAAACTGCACAAACGGCATTAATAATGAACAAGACGTATAGATCCAACACTGTTCTAACAGAGCTTGACTCTTCGAGGCATAATCTACAGGAGGCACAAACAGCTTTGCTCTCCAGCAGAGACCCTCAGGTTTCAGCATGTCTGAGCATGACCTTGCAGAAGAATTCCCTTTCTCCCTCAGCTCCTATGGGGTCCCATATTCCAGATACAATCAATGGAGGGTTTCAACAGGTTTAGAGAAAGATTTGAGAATGTGACTGAAAGAAAAAGAGCTAGGAACAGAGGGAGAGAGGAGAAAGATCGAGCAGTGGGTAAAGTCATCGTACACTCAACTGTGCACCTGTAATTAGAGCTAGTGCTGAAGCCTGCGGTGGAAAAATGGAGAAGCGCAGCACCGCAGAGGGTACCATTGACCTGCCTTGACCGGTAATTGCAGTTGCCTTAAAGAACATCCAGTGCCTTTAGTGCGTAAAAGGGAGCAGGAATTAAAATCACTTTTCCAGGGTAATTTAGACTCTAAATACAGTGAAGAAAACAGCTATCCACAGGTCTTCAGGAACAAACTGCAATGTTAGAAAACGTGCCAAAACTTCACACTTCCAAGTCAAACTGCCTGTGCAAGAGTTTGAAAAAAGCTGTCCGGATGGTCTCCTTGCATAACATGATTTCATATGAGAAATGCCCATCTTGTTCATACTTCAATGTGAAAGGCGTCTCTCAGAAATGTGATAATTAGACTCATGAGACAAATGAGAGGCATGAACATCTGCAGTGAGGACATCAGTTGCTTCAAATCGGAACAATTATGCAGGTAGAATCAGACTTCTGTTGTTAAAATGATTTGAAAATCTAATTTAAATGAGATATCGGAGATTGCCAAGAATATCTGCACGACCATCTATTTTACCATTGTGCAAATTTCTATTTTATGAAACGTCCTGTTAATTAGTTTCCATTTTACTGTCTAGATGCTTTGTATAATATCATAATAACTACTCTATAAAAATGAAATATACTTGTGGAACCATTTTGAGATTCCCAAGATCATCACACTGGTGGAAAACCTCAAGGCTCTCTTTCAAAATGGACCTTATAAGTTCATGCAAGACGCTAAACATTGTAAACGCATCCTCCAGTAACACCATCACAAGGAAAAAGCTTTGAGACGTGTCAAATATACAATACTGAAAGTCCTTGAAAAGGATTAACTGTTGCTGCAAGACATTTACAAATACCACCACAGGCACTATACACTTTCTGAGATCTTTCAAAATATGTAATGAATAAATTCCTACCTTGACACTGAAATCCTTGTTTCCCAAAACCCCTGAAAGATAAAAGCAAGTGTTCACTGAAAAAATAATAGAACCATAATTTTTAAACATTTACACTTGCACTAAATCGATTTGTGGTTTGATTGTTGTCTCATGTAGTATGACTCATTTCCTATTTCTTGTACTGTCTTATACTCTTGTTTTGTCTTACAACAATGATCAAGTCATTTTTTCTCATTCATATTTTTACATTTTCATTTTACTTTGTATTTTACACACTTTACTATGGGAAATCAATAAAGCTGTGGCTCAAAACCAAGTGAGCTCCTACTGAAACAGCATTTTGCCCATTCTAGGCTTGTTCAGAGTCAGCTGAGTCTACATATGATGGCCATAAAAGAGTGCTGTCTAGATAGACAGCACCATAGGTTTTGAGACAGTGTACAGTGTTACACCTGAGCTGCAACAGTAACAGCTCCACCTGTATGGAAAGCAATTTTAACATTTATTCCTTAAACTAACTAAAATCTCTTTTTATGTTACTACACCTTTTTTTTATTTGTTATTCATTTATTAGACAACTAAAATAATCCATTGCATTTTTACTAGAAACATTTCTAATTTGACTAATAAGACATTTAAGTTAACAGCTAAAAAAAGGGAAGTTCTGGCAAGTCATTACGTATAGGAAAACATTTTAAGACGTATACTAGTGCCTCATATATAGATACTAGCATCTCTCTATTAGTAAAAAGAAAATGTTATGGCAAAATGGATAGCAGCTGTCAGAATTGTTACTAGTAACTAATGAATGAGTACTAATAGTATGAACTGAATATGTACATGTATTTTAATAAATAGCTGCATGTACATTTGAAGGCTACTAGTCACTATTGGATTACTTAGTAGTACTTAAAAAATAAGAACTAGCAACACAGTTTTAATAAATGAATGTTAAAGCAGCTTGCCATACACTTCAGTAAGGAGCGCACAAACTCTTACCAGATAAAGTCCGTGCAGTGGCTGCAGAAAGTAGGCTGCTTGAAGAAGCGAGCGATAAACTTGTGGTCCTTAACTTCGTGAACGTTCTTCTGTCTCAGAGCACCTTGTCGGGCAAAGCCCCTCATGGGCGCGCTCACCTCCTCTCCATCGCTGTTCGATTGCTCTGCCATTCTCAACGCGGGGAAAGTTTGCGCGAGCCTGTACTCTGGAGTGAGTTGTGCGGTGTGCGTACATGTAATGTAAAGCTTCAGACTGCGATGAACTCTGAGGCGCGATGCTATGGGTCCCTCTCCGCCCAAGTGCCCTCCTTACGCACCGCTACACGCGCACACACACACTGACGCGCTGTTACAAGACTCCTCCCACACTCCCACTCATTTACCTTTGGCAAGCTGAGCTGATTGATAGAGATTCTGTCAAACCTCTCTCACATTTACATGAAAGAGCTCGACAGCATAATGAAAAGGAGACAATGGGAAACATTTACGAGTAGATAACGAAACGCGTATGGCAAGAGAAGTGTCAATCATAGCTCGTCACTGCCTTGTTGATACTGTATAAGTAGAACACCTACTCTTAAGTCATAAAACTTAAAGATGCACTCAGTATTTTCTTTCTAAATACTTTTTATACAAAAATAAATAACACTTTTGGGAAATTATTAGAATCATTTACAACCATAAGAGTTCAAGTCTAGAGTAGACCGTCGTCTAGAAAAAGCGATTTATTCTACATGGAGCGGGTCGCCCCCTCATGGGCACTAACAAGTTGACATCACATGACCAGCTGTAGAAAACGCACAGAATTTTTTTCAAAGATTAAATTTGTTTTGATTAAATAGAGTGCATGTGCTAAATATTAGAATGAGAGAAACAAAAAAGGAACAAATAAAGATGCTTTTGTGTGAAGCTGGAAATTTGTAAAATTAGCAAAACGTCTTTGCTGATAGATTCACATCCTGGTTAAATTGGGATGATATGAGCCAGTTAAAAATTAAACTTACCGAGTGCACCTAAAACATTTAATTATTTTGAGCACTGCATATTCATACCTGAGAACTGATTAGACCATATCAAGATAATTAGGAAATCATTCCTAAATTTAATTAGCCTGTATTTAATTACATAGCATATGATAAAATGTGGTGAAATAAGAAATACTAATTATGTTATGCAAGGAAGGAACCACCATAGACAATATGTAGATTTCAATTCTGATGTATTTTTTAGTTTTGTTCATCCAAATCCTGAATATGTGGTTACATTTGACTATATGCATGAAAAAAGCGCCAACTCTGTCATTATTTCATATGAATTACAATGTTGTGGACAAACCTTCAAGTTAAGAAATCCATTAATGATAATACTGTTACAACTGTACTGTACCAAGCATTTTCATAAGGGGTTTTGATGCAACAGGCTGCAGGTTCTCTGATCTCCCCAAAGCCTGAAGCTGCACGGAGAGCAAGTTATTTCGGTGGCTGCTCATATAAATTGACGTCTAAGCTTTGTTACATACATTTTTGTGTTGTGTCCCAGCTGACTCTTTTCAGCAGAGTTGTTTCATTCCTGTTCTGTGACGCACTAACAAGTAGGAGGCAAGGACAACCAGCGGCTGAGCACAATGGCACCATGCACTCACCGAGAGAGACTGAGTAACCCTCAGCAGGGAGCTTGAACTTCTTGTGCTGATGCTGTCATATGCCTGTTGATCGTATCGTGTGATTCATGCTTGTTGCTGAACCGCTATATACTGGGATGCCGCAGTCGATTATATTGGTAATCGATTGTTACGATGATGAATCGAGCATTGTGAGTTTGTGAACATTTATAATAAAAACAGACTTTAAGACGCTTAAGTGGATGCACATGTGCGACAGAGATCGCATAAATATCGTCTATATGCATTTGCATGAGAGATTGTATGAATAGGCTTTGTAAATTAATTAAAGTAGATTTAAACTAGGCAGTAGCGCCGACTATGTAATCCAGTTAAAAAAGCAAATCATGCGTCACCTTTTTTTCTTTTTTCTTTTTTTTTACATAAATGTGCATTTATGGGCAGCAAAATACAGCTTCTGCGTGTTTTTTAGCTTAACTCGTAAATGCATCCCTCGGGTCTTTAGCGACCCGGGACATCATTCTCTACCCTCTCCCTCCTAATGTAAGACATCAACTTTCTTAGTATTCCTCAGTCTATTCATTATAAACAATATCAGTAAAAAAAAATCTTAAAAGTATAAAAGATATGGTGCCTGGTTTTTTCCTGACCATTTTTTTTTTACACGAGTGATGTAATTGGAAGTCTTTTTTCCTGCGGGACTTACCTGATGACTCAATTTGTGCAATGCATATTTTTTCCTCAAGGTGGCACTGTTTGATACACAATGTCAACGATGAAGTGCGCTCTGACGATGACAGCGATGGTAAAATCATCTGCTCAAACTGAACCCTTTTCAAAAGGAAACGAAATATTCTTTATTTTATTCTTCTGTAATTGTTCTTAAAATATCAAGAGAGTTTTTTGCTGTTGCAGAAGTTAGAGGTCCATCAGTCCTGGATATATAGGTCCGGGATATGAAGACCCGAATATGTAATAATGATTGTTGAAACATTCATGCATTTAAGGGTTAAGTCCCTCAATGTTGTCAGCATGGCTTACTGCGCTTATAACATTTCTAAACACCTTTTAAAGTGTTATGGCTTCTTTTTACAACACCACAGTAATAGTTCACCCTAATACTAACCATGTCTTTTGAAGCCTGTATAACTTAATTTCATCTGTGGAACATAAAAGGAGATAATTATAGCAGAATGTCCCAATTCAGTTTCCCTGCATGGAAGTGAACTGTGTAGACATTCTTCAAAACACCTCATTTTAAGTTTCTTGAAAGAAAGAAATTGAGTTTGTAACGACGTGATAATGAGTGAATGTGAATTTTCATTCATTTTTAGTAACTATATAACTATCCCTTTAAAAGGGGTCATATGATGTTGCTAAAAAGAACATTATTTCGTGTATTTGGTGTAATGAAATGTGTTTATGCGGTTTAAGGTAATAAAAAAAAACATTATTTTCCACATACTGTACGTTATTGTTGCTCCTCTATGCCCCGCCTTTCTGAAACGTGTCGATTTTTACAAAGCTCATCGGTCTGAAAGCCTATTTCTCTGATTGGCCAGCTATCCAGTGCGTTGTGATTGGCCTGAATACCTCAAGCGTGTGACGGAAATATTACGCCCCTCACCATACTGTGATGCGGGTCCCGGAGCTCCGGACTACCCATAAACCCTTCTAACAAGGCATTTGTTTCAATCCATTGGACATGATTATGGATTATAATGACTTATACTGTCTTTTTACACGTTATGTTGCATTGCGCCACGTAAACATAAAACCATGTCTGCATTTGTGATCGGAGAAACGACAAACAACAAGCGCTACTCTACACTGCTCAAAACTCGCATTTGAATCATCAGTGGCAAATTCTTTAAATATAAAAAATGTACTTGCAGGCTGTGAGTCAGAAGCGCCAGACTGTCCTTGCAAAGTTGGAACTGCCCCACTTTATAGAACAGCCTTTGTGCACAGACGCATTGTAGGCTACTGGTTCAGGAAACAATCCTCATCCTCCATAAAATGCGCAGCACACATCTGAATACTTGGGTTGAACTGTTTTGGTCTGGAACAGTGTTGTAAATACAACTTAACCACGGATTTCTAGTCATTTTGGAAGGCCAACAAAGTAGTTTCACTTTCACAACAAAAAACACAGCGTCTTCACGACACGGCGGCTTGATTGATGCGGCAACGTACCGTTTGACGACCCCGGGCTGGACTACGGTGAAAGCCGATCCGGCGATCCACAGCGCGAAGTTGATGTATTTCCTCAGCGACCAGCACGGATCAGCTCTAGGCATGACGAAGCGGATATCGTCCTCTTTTGGAAGGCCAAACAAAGTAGTTTCGCTTTCACAACGAAACACACAGTGCCTTCACGACATGGCGGCGGGCGGCAACAATACTACAGCGAGAATAAAAGTTACGCCTCTTTCTTTGTGTGAACATTTGGGCGGTGTATGCAAATCTCCCCCCAGTGGACGTAGACATGTGTGGGCAATTTAAACCAGGCGCATTACGGAGGCGTGGAAGAAGTCTTAAAGGGTTCATAGGATCAAATTTTTTCAATTTGGTGTTACAAGCTCTTGGTGCATAAAGATGATCTGTAAAGTTGCAAAGACTAAAAGTCTCAAATCCAAAGAGATATTCAAAGAGTCAGCCACACCTACCTAAAAACTTCTCGTTCTAACACGCCCCCACATACCAACGTCACTATCTGGGAAGATTTGCATAACGCCCCCCAAATGTTCACGCAAAGAAAGAAGGCTTAACTTTTATTCTTGCTGTAGTATTGTTGTTGCCGTCATGTTGTGAAGGTGCTGTGTGTTTCATTGTGGAAGCGAAACTACTTTGTGTGGTCTTCCAAAAGAGGACGAGATCCGCTTCGTCATGCCTGGAGCTGAACCATACTGGTCGCTGAGAAAATACATCAACTTCACGCTGTGGATCGTCGGATCGGCTTCCACTGGGACGAAGGGAGTCTAGCCCGGTGTGACATGTGGTTGCCGCAAGCCCGACGGACGCTCCTTTGTGTCGAACTTCCTATTCCGCCTGTCCACTCCTTCCCAGAGCCCCCCGGCCTCTGGCATCACATTATTCATGAGGGGCGTAACATTTCCGGCACACGCTTGAGGTATTCGGCTAATCACAACGCACTTGATAGCTGGCCAGTCAGAGCACACCTTGCTTTTTCAGACCTATGAACTTTGTAAAAATCGACGCGTTTCAGAAGGCAGGGGCATAGAGGAGAAACAATAATGTACAGTATGTGGAAAATAATGTGTTTTTTAACCTTAAACCGCATAAACACATTTCATTACACCAAATACACAAAATAATGTTCTTTTTAGCAACATCATATGACCCCTTTAACTTTTATAAAGAATATCTCTGGGTTTGAGACTTTAGTCTTTGCAACTTTAGGGATCTTATCTATTTACAAACAACTTGTAACACTCCAAAGAGAAAGGAAAATTTTAAATTGCATCATATGACCCCTTTACAACCATCTTCACATCCTCTTGCGGCTTAACCTATGATTCAAAATGCATCTCTACTGCAGATGAAATGGCTTGTTTTTGCATCCAGAGCTGTTGTGAAGTTTTGTGTTGTGGAGTCCGTGTTAAATATATTTTCTCTTGGTTAACACTGTCTTTTCCTGTGTTAAGGGAGTCAAAGGAAACTGTTAAATGCACAACAGCATGTGAGATGGACAGAAATGCAACCCAGAACTGCGTAGTTTAATGCTGGAGCAGGAGATACAGTGTTAAGGTCACAGAGATCACCTGTGAGTAGTGATGCCCACAAGCTAACAGCATCCAGAGCAGCTTACCTGCTCTGCGCCCACTACGCTTACTGCTGGTGGTGCCCACGCACACACATCATACCTACAGTACATGTACTGAAATCCTGCGATTTGCAGTCTTCTTTTTGAGTTTGTGCATTTTGTGAGAGGTTCCTCAAGACTGGAACCTCAGACACATATTGATGTAGTTTTTTTATAAAATGTATTTGATTTTCAAGCACATCCATCATTGCAAAATCTTTCCTTTCTTTGTCAGCAGAGCAAAATTCAACAAGATGAAACACTGCCACCTGCAGTTGGAATATATGTGTGTTAAACACACACTCCTAAGGGAGTTCACTTAAAAATAAAAATGGTCATTTACTCCCTCATGTTGTTCCAAACCTGAATGAATTTCTTTCTATTGTGGAACATAAAAGAAGATATTTTAAGAAATGTATCTGGTTTTTGTATCTACAATGAAAGCCAATGGTCACCAAAATTGTTCTTCAAAATATCTTCCTTTTACGTTCCACTGAAGAAAAAAATCTTACAGGTTTGGAATTGCATTCTTCACTTTAAATTATTATTTTTTTGAGATTTTTGCTACGGTAGGATGTCTTGTTACAATCCACATCGAGATGAATATGATACATTCAGTACTCTGAGATATAGGCCTATTGGTCCTAAATATGTCTTGTAACCTTTTCTAGTGTCTGATCTCTGCCTCTCTGTAATGCCCTGGAGTTAAATGGAATAATAAGGAGTGTGAGACTTTTTCCCTATGGTTGCTATGGAGATGCCTTTACATAATGATAAATATAGGTTGATCACATCCTTTAAAACGCATGCACAACATCTTAATAGAATAAGGCTACCTGAATTTGGTTCATTCAGCTGTTTTATGCGTCCATTACGGTACTTGTTTTTTTTTGTATTATATATATATATCTTTTTTTTTATAAGAATACAGAACTTGACAAACAGTTGACTGGTCACCTTTGCATCTTTACATAGGTCTTATTAACAGATACATACAGAGGTCAAATTACAAAACATAAAGACATAAACACAATCCATTTCTCCCAGGATTGAAGATATGGCGGTACTTGTTTTTAAATACTTTTTCTCAACTCTCTGCAAATCATTAATGTCTAAATTGTTTTACGGTCAGCATAATCGAATGTAATATGGATGCAACTAATAATCAATTTAAAAAAAAATCACAAATTGAAAAGCTAAACCCGAAATCAGACAATACATAACTTTAATATGTCTGGAACCAAGATAATGTGCTTATCCACTGAATGAAACAAAGCACTACTGATTTTAAATGGATTCTGCTACAGAAGGGGGTCAAGTTTGAAGGGCTTCACATTAGATTTGGATTATTTGAAGATCCAGAACTTGATTTTACAAAGGTTTAAACATTTGTTTTTTTTATATCAGCAAAAAAAAAAAAAGATTGTGTACATTTCACATCTAATTATGATAGTAGTTGCAATAGTAAACGATTGTATCAGTAGTACAAATAATGCAAGTTATTATACAGACAACCCAACTAGTATTCAGCATTTTAATATTAAAAACAAAGTAAAAAGAAAAGAAAATTAAAAAACAAACACTGACTTTAAAATTTAATCAAAAAACCAAAACCATAAACCACTACACAAAAGACAAAAAGAGCAGATGTTTAAAACGGACATAGAAATCACTTTATTGAGAGAATACCTTCCAACAATACAAAAACACAATAATCCAGAGGCTTAATGTAATACCATTCCATGTAGATATCTGCTCTATGCGGTCAATCTGTTGCAATGGAAAATCATGAGTGCTAGCATGGCTTTATTTTAAGTACAAAAAAAAAAAAAAAACTAGAATATGAGAGAAAAAAAGACTACAGCCCACAGACTACTCAACTAAACTGTGAAACGATGAAACAAAGATATACCACAAAATAATCATGCCACAGGTAGATAAAACATGGTAAGTGACAGCAAATAACCTTGCACTTCGGCTTTTCTCAAAAAAAAAATAATAATTTGCTGACTGCAGGATGCAAGCGTTACATTTTACTCAACATTTGCCCACTTTACAATGATAAAACAGCTTTTTAATGGCTGTAGCTCAAGAGTACTCAAATGGGCTTGTAACATCAGGGTTAGATCAAGCAAACGTATGCCTGACTGAATGTGTGTGGAATGCCAATTAAGATTCTGCTGTCCTTCCAAAACATTTCACTGAAGAACATTCAGGTAGGGGAGAAAAAGCTATAATTTTTCAGTGTTCTCACTCACTGACTGGCAGGTCATAGGATTACAAATCCTAGAGGACAAATTACTTTACTGTACACAGAGCGAAGTGAGACTTCGTAAATGAACATGAAGATTAGGAGCTGGGGTTATTGTGGCTGGGTGGGCAGCCGCTCTTCAGGGGTGTCTGAGGCCTGGGGTTCTGCCGGGGGTCCAGAGCTGCTCTCAGACGGAGCAGTGCTGTCGCTGGTGCCCTCGTCTGTAGCGCCCTCTGCAGGCTCAGGTTGAGCCGGTTTGTCTCCTGCTGCAGCCGGGGTGCCTTGCTCAGCCTCCTGAGATCCTTCAGAAGCTTCAGCCAAAGACTCTGCAGAACAGACACCACAGTCAAACATCTTTAACTCTATTTTTGTTGAATATTCAAAGTTAGAGAACATAACGGTGCAGGTCTGACCCGTCTCCATCGGGGTGGGCTTGTCTTCTCCATCCTTGGCCTCGCTGGCAGAGGTCTGTTCGGGGTTGGCATTGGCCTGGGCGCCGGCAGCAGGCTGTTGCTCTTCTTGAGCGGCTCTTTCCACCTGCTCTGCAGCTTCCCGCTCCCTCTCCTCCGCCCTCCGGCGAGCCGCCTCCTCTGCAGCAGCCATTTCGGCTGCCAGCTTCTCCATGTCCACCTCCACTTTCAGACTACACAGCTAAACAAACACAAACCGCACATCAATCACTGGCAGTGCATTTGGCATTTGAGCTCAGGCTAAACGCAAAGGCTATTAGTTCAGCGATCAAACTGAATTTCACACCCTTTTGAGCTCGTTATTGAAGGAGTCTGTGCTCTCCAGAAACCTCCTCTTCTTCTCCTGGTGTCGGTCCTCGATTTGAAGCAGCTCTGCTTCGAGCTTCCTCTGTTTGGAAATCAAGGTACGATGATTAAAGTATGTGTCTTGAGTTTTATGTCTTGTGTGTTTAACATGCCCAACATACCTGGTGGACCATGAGGGACTGGACTTGGCGTTTGAGGACCTGCATGCGAGCAGTGGTCACCACCGAGCGAACATCAGGCACCACAACCTCGCTCAGGATGTCACTGATGAGCCGGTGGTTCCTCTGGAAACGAGCTGCCGCTATATGCTTCATGGAGAACCCATCGTCATAGTCTACAGAGGCATTTCATATTTGAAAGCAAGCAATAGAGAACAGAACCAGAGTGCTTTCTCTTAAATTCACAAGTTTCAGAACGTCGTTTTACAATTTAGTGCCATTCAGATGATTAGCTGGAAATAATTATTCAGATAATTACTTCTCAACAGGAGGCTTGTAAAAGGAAAGCTGAATGGCTTTACCATTATAAACTCAAGAATTTAGATGCCAATTATTTCTCGTAGAACAATCCTGGTAGTTCACGTCCCACAAGGTCATAACACATATAATACATGTTTATATCTAAAATCATTATTTCACATTTAAACCCCTGGCACTTACTGAGAGCAATTTAAAAAAAAAAGTTGCTGCGATGCTCTTATAATGCCATCTAAACTAAAGCCAAAAAAAAAAAAAAAAAAGGTAATTTTGGATGTGAAAACACTTTTTACTAAATGGTAACAGTAAAAACACCTGCCATTAGTACCCCTTAAGGGGCAGATACATTTTTTAATTTGAGCAGAAATGCACGCAATCGGGAATTTAGCATGAGGAAGAAATGCTTCCTCATTTAGACTTCACAACAGGTTAAAGTTGGTCAGATTTGCTGCACTGACCAACAGAAAGCTGCTTGGTTTGAAAATGAATTCTGTGTGAGCTGTGCTGTCGCTACACTGTTTACAACAGACAATGGCCATTCTCCTGCCTTTTTTAAAATTGTGTGGCTGCACCTTTATGCTTAAAAAGGATTCTGCAAATATACCAGTTTCAAAAACCAATTGGCATTTTTTTCCCCTATTAGCCACACTAGCTCTGAAATATGAAATACTTTGAAATTCAACATTGTTAGACCTAGATGTTGAGTGCTCATGTTAAAGTAATATTCAAATAAAGTTCTTGCCATCCAAAGGTGGCATTAAGACGTCAATCTCACCATCAGGGTCCTCAGCAGGTTGGATGCTCATATAGGGCTCGCCCTTGTCTAGGCGAGACTGTCTCTGCCGGCTCTCTTCTTCTAGAGCAGCTTCCGCACGGTTCTTAGCGTTGACGTACGTCAGGTAGGCTGGAGAGTTGTGGTAGGCCTTCAGAGAGTCATTATACTCGATCTGTGGGGAGAAAAATTGCTTAGTGCTTGACTTCTCTGGAGTCTCACTGAAGACGAGAAAAAGTTAAAAAGACAAACCTTCTCGGCTTCGTATTCGTTTAAATAGTCCTGTTTTTCCTCATCAGTGAGGTCCCTCCACATGCCACCAATGATCTTCCCAATCTCCCATAGCTTCAGGTCAGGATTAGAGGCTTTAACTTGGTCCCAAACCTAAGCAGATACAAGTGTCAGTTCAGAGTCGACAGAGCAGTCTGGGTTCCTGGACGGAGAGGGTTGCATTTTCCCAAAAAGGATAGAGATAGAGCACCAAATTTTGCCTACTTTTCTATTCAAAACTAAAGCACGAATGCAGTACAGGAGAGAAAAGTAATTGATCTGAACATATTAAGAATCTAAATGTGTTTAAATGTAAAATATCAAAATGTGTCATCTATTACGGATTCAAATGCATTAACAAACCTAACTGCTTTACGTTCACTTTTCAAAACATTTTGCTTACAAGAGAAAGGAAAAGGAGCATATATAGTTTATATTCTCAAACGAGTAAATCAGAAACAACAGATGTCAGTTTCCCAGCCTTGTTGAAGAGAAGAAAGCAATGAAGCGATGTTGGGGTCTACCATCTGAAGGGGCGGAATCAGACCACTGACTGCCCCTCAGCCTTCAAGCTGATCGCAGAAGCGCTCTCCTCAATTTACAAGCAGTAAAAGCAGACACCGTGGGTGTCTTACCTTCCTGCTTACCTTCCGGCTATACCGCATGTAGGGCATCAGCGGCTTGTCTGGTGGTTTGGGTGGCTTAGGAACGGTGATCCCAGGGGAGTTCTGTGGGAGAAGGAAAGAAGCCCACATGGGGCGTTAGAGATCACGAAGGGCACACGTGGTCATCACAGAAAGCAGTGAACTGTCATAATGGAGCACTATGGAGAGAAAGAGACAGGAGGCAAAAAGCACGACTTAGACACGATGACTGTGAAGCGCTTCGCAAAGGGGGCGAGAGACGTACCTAAACGGCAAACCAAATACACCACATTAACATTACACTGACAAGGCCATGCATTAAGTTCTTTTGGACACAAAGCCACTGTCTTTTATGCCTGAAAATGATTCTGCAGAGGTTTGGATAAAACCAGCCAACAGCTAAAATGCCTCAAGCTTGCTAAGAAGCCGTGCCAAGTTACTGCGTTTGGCACAGGCATCTAAAGCCATGCGAGCGGACAGCCGTTAGCTCTTGTGCACAATGAGGTGATAGGATGGCCGACAGGGGAAAGGGGGAACAGTTCTGAGAAGCAATCACTCTGAAGCTACGATTCATACTGCGTCAATCACACCCAACCAGACGCTACAGAGAGAGTACTTCACAGAAGCATGAAGTTTATGAAAGCTACAAAACTACCCAAGACTCGACTCTACTACACGACAGACACCTTCAACTCTATAAAATGAGTCTGTACAGTGTAAGAGCAAAGCATTTCACTATTTGATATTCAGGCCATGTAAGTTAGCTTTAGCATCCTCTCGTCTGGGTTTTTAGTTCCTCGGCTGTCGCTAGGGCCCTAGTTGGCACCGGTCCTACCATTACCCTGTTGTTCCCGCCGGGGTTCCCTCCCAGCCTGTAGTTGTTGTAGGCCAGATGGCTGTATGGGTTGTACCCCACAAACCCAGGGGTGGTGGGCATTTGCTGATGGAGACAAATGAGACAAAACACGAATGAGAAATGACACAAACAAGGGAGGAAGGGACAAAAAAAAATGAAAAGGAGAACCTGCTTTCGTTTTCTGTCATGATTTGCATAAAACATGCAAAAAGCAGCCATCTTTGATAGCAGCACAACCCTGGCATTATTCTACATCCATTTGTAGCAAAGCCACAGGCACTATGGGTGGTGGTGGGACGTAATGAGGTGCTAGAAGGCTTCGTTAACTTTAGGGATTCAGATGGGGAGTATTTGAGCCAAATCTCTCAGTGGCGTGTGACCTGAATAATCAGTCTCAAAACTGACAAAAATAACAGTTCTGGAGCACTAAAAGTAATTAATTGGGATTTGGATCAAATATTTTCAAGGATGCGTGCGGAGCAAAGCATCAATGCTAAATTACTGCGAACGGTTCTCTGTATCTATTTTAATGAATAATGATTAAATAAAGTGTGAAAGCCTAAGCATAAAAGGAGGCTCACACACTTAATGCTCCAAACAGTGTTTAATGAATAACCAGGAAGGTTTAACATCTCACGAGTCTATAAAGTTAAGGCTGCAGAACATATCTAAAAATCGAATTGTGATATGACCAAAAAATATATCAGAATAAAATTCTCAAAACCTGTGATTTAATTAAATGAACATATGTGCTTCGGGTTTCAGAGTGAAGCATGGCACTGTTCATTTAAACTCAGCCTACTGACTCCTCCCACTTGATGCATTGCATTTTGGGCTTTGTAGTTCGTTTCCGTCACATGCGGCTCATGATACAGTCACAGAAAATGAATCAACACACTCTTAGATGCTGAAACACCATATCACGAGCTGCATGCGTATAAATAAACACTGTACCACGCTTCGTTCTGAGCATGTGGAAGTAGCGCATGTTTATTTGCAAGCAAACCACCAAAATGAAAGCTTAATGGTTAAAATGAAAAAAAAACTAAAACAAATAGTAGTATTATAAATTCATAAAAGATTTGCATTAAACATTTGATTTTTGTCTTTAATCACAATAGCAATGTTACAATAAATTTCTTATTTTGCTTAATACTTTTAATTACAACCAAAATATTTAGGCCACATTGAATGGATCAAAAAAGTGGGAATGTGGCCTATGAAAAAAGATGTAAAGAATACAGCCAACTGTGAACACCCACATTTTTTGAGGCTTTTCCCAAATCAGTCAGCTCCAAAAGGAAGGTTCACACACACACACACACACACACACACACACACAGATCAAAAGTCATTTTCCAACTTATGCTGTTATGTTATATGCATTTTCACTTGACAAAATCGCCACAATCACTCTAGAATAATCAACTCTTTCTATTTAACTCAATCTAGAATTTTTTTTCATAATTACAGAGAAACTAAATATTGAACCCCCCCCCCACACACAATGCAGCCCTAACGGTTATTCATTAAACACTTTCAGAGCCTAAAGTAAACGGCATCCTCCTTAGCACCTTACGGATTGACAGAGCCTCATAATAGCACTTTCTGTGTAAATCTGCATTAAAAAAAATAGCAAAAGCCACCCCATGTGATACTGTGTCCTTCCCACAATCCTCTCCTCTCTAATGGCGCTTTTCCACTGCATGGTACGGCACAGTACGGTTCACTTTTTGGGGTTTTTCCACTAGGTACAGTACCTGGTACCTGGTACTTATTTTAGTACCACCTCGGTTGAGGTTCAAAGCGAACCGTACCGATACCAAAACGTGACGTGTAAACTCTGCTGATCACGGATTGGCCGGAGAGAATCGTCACTACCTGCGTCACTGAACTTGCGACATGAGACACAAACACAAAAGAACCGCTAGATTTAAATCAGCACAGCCAGCGAAAGATCGAAACGCAACTGTTTTGAACGAGTGCACCCTTTTTTAACAACCAAAAAGTTTTGCTGTCTGATGCGGAAGAACAGACGTTCCTCTCGTTGATAGCAGAGGAGCGGATCCAGCGAGAGCTTGATGGGGCGACGCGGAATGAAAACATATTTTTAGGAGTCGCGGCAGTAGAGGCAACGCAACTATAACGACATGTGAATAATCCCGCCCATTCTAAAGCGATACTAAACTGCAGTGGAAATGCAAACCGTGCCGAGCCGAGCCGTGCCACGCAGTGGAAAAGCACCATAAGAAACCTACAGTACATGTTTGCGTGATGGAGGGGAGGGGCCATATGGATGATTGGCATGTTCAGTTTACTTACTGTTGTGGGGGGTGGGGCAGGGGGGGGTTTTTACTTGGGTGGCGCTCTGCGTGAGAGAGAAAAGGGAAAAAAATTAATCCACTCTCGAAACTCGATCAAAAATTAATAATCAGCAGTAAAGCCTACTTATTCGTCACATCTGCATCAGTTCAATGTATATAAATCAAGTCACACCAGAAATGTTATTGTCAAGTACATCAAGATAAGCACACCCATATTTACAGATTAATTAGAGAATGTAGTAATATCAAATAACTCCATGGTAAAGCATCTTTAATAAAGTCATTTCTGAAGATCTGATGGGTGGGCTTCAAGGGGGTCTAAACCATCAATCAGTTGAAATGTGCTCTTACTTGACATCTTGTTTGTAGGATTGAGGATATCAGGCTATCCCCATCATTTGGTTCTGCAATAGGGCAAAAACTTATTAGACGGATAGGCATGCTTTCAATATGTGCAAAAAACATAACTTGATGAAGCTGCACCATTACTTCAACCTGCTTTATCATCAAATCTGACATTTTCTGAACGTTTAACAACAATACACCCACCCGTTTAGCATTAAATGTGAAATTCGAGACAATGTTTGATTGAACTGGCCACAGTTCGTATGCTTGTTATTAATAACAATGACTAAGATGTGGATTTAAAAAGAACTAAATGAGACATTGTGTTTATGGATCTCAGGCCTGTAGCGTTACTCAATGCGGATAATGGCTCACACAATGAGGCGAGAGAGCTTGCAGCTCGCCGAGAGGTTGATTTAAAGACAAATGTATTAAAACGACAGCTGCATGGGGAAAACAACACAAAGTGGTTATTAACACGAAACATAATGTAAAGGTGTTGTACTAGGCGAGCTATAAGCATCCCGAGCACATGATTGCCAGTCGGTGAAGATGCTAACATGCAAAATGCATCAATGAATGAAAATGGCTAACGCCAGCTGAATAACTTAACAGCGAGATATCACATGAAATACAACTTATCTTCGCATTTCAGGCAGAACATGGCTTTTAAATTATTTGGATTGTGTTTGAAGTTTTCAAAAGCTTTCATATTTTACAAACAGAACCCGCATTAGCTAGCGGGCTAACGTTAGCAGCTAAAGTCGGACAACCGTTTAAGACATTCAAATCACAATACGTGCCAAAGAACTGGGTATGTTTGATATATTATTACATACATAATAACGTGGATAGAAAGTTGTTTGTGGAAACCAATAATTCGGAATAAAGAATACAAGGCTAACGAACACTCACCCCCAGCTCCTTTGTTCCCTCAATAGTGCTCCGCCAGCATGTGACACATTTTGAGCTGCATCTGACCTGATTTTCTAGCACATTTCTGCCCCCCTACTGGCCATAAACTAATACTGTACTGACCAGACGCCAGGAGGAGAGAGAATGTGGTCGCCAAATGTAAAACGGCCCCATTCCGTCTGATTTAGCACCCAAATCTGCCCAGTTTAGGTCGATTTAGAAAAAACTACCCAACTTGGTCATATACACATACTGTTCAAATGTACTTTATTCAGCAAGGATGCGATAAAATGATCATATTTAGGTAATGGCTGCTAAATATTCAGCTGTGCCATCACCTGAATGAATCACATTTTAAAACAATGTGATTATGTACTCATTATTGTGATTGCATTTTAAAGTGATACATTAAAAATAGAAAACAGTTCTTGTAAATTGTTATAATGTTTTACAGTACTGTCTTACTGATTTTTCTTGTTTTTGTTTTTCCAAATATGTGCAGCCTTGGTGAGCATGACTCGTTTCAAAGAGACCCTTTTTTGTGCTGTAGTGTATATCAACAAAAACATTTTGTCCGATTTCACGGCAACAACTATTTGCCAGATTTGAAAATAGTTATTTTAAATTTCTCTTTTCAGTATGTTTAATAACTGTAAAATCAGTGCTATTTTTTTGTATAAATAATAATAGTTAAACCTAGCATGCTGCATAAGACCATATTTTAAATGATATAGCCTATTCCTATTTATGGTACATTTAGATGTAAAAGATTACATTGAAGGATAACCATAAAAGTATAAGAATTGAGACATTTGAAAAACGCACTATTTATTTAAATGCTTATTATTTTGTTAAATCCAACAAAATATAGCAGTTTTCGATGCTAAATCTGAGCAGATTTGTCTGTTTTCTGTAACACACTCTCTTACACATTCATCACCCTATAAATATTCATATCATAAATCCATTATATAATCCAACTGAAAGCTTGAGCACTATATCAACATTTTTAAACTATTATTCAACAGACTGAATTATTCATTCATTTTATTTTGACAATCCACTGGCATCAACTTGATACCCATGTCTTCGTGATACCCATAATTCAAAAACAATTAAAAAAGTAGAGAAACATTCACCATGACCACTTCAAAGATTTATTGGGCAGATATCACTCAATTCATTTAGCACTGTAAACACTTACGTAAAGAAGGCAACATGCTCCGAATAGTCCAAGATATAGGCTTGAAATCCTTTTGTTTGCCTCATGTCAAAGTAAAGATGAAATCCTTGTGCATAGAGCAAAGGTAGTTTTCCATTCGCTGCAACAAGGCTTGAGTGCACCTGCTGTTCAGATGCAAAGAACGAGAGCAGACAGTACCTCAAGACCCAGTGTCACTGAGAACCAGTCCTGTCTGATTGAATAGACTAAGCAACTGCTTTGATATATATTGTTATAAACATATAAACAAGTATAAAAGTAATTGTATATTTTTTTTATTGAAGAGTCCTCGGTTTTCTTCATCTCATTGTATGTATCCCCATTTCTTTCTTTGGCCAATATTCTTCAGATGGTTACCAGATTGTTTGTAGTACCTAATCCACGCATCTGGTTATTTCAGCAGCCAGTTCATTCACTGGAAATAGAATTAGATAAGTGCCTTTCACATAACGTTCTTTGTGAAGCACAACACTTATCATAAAGACAAATGTAATAATTTTCCATCTGTTTTTTCAGAGCATACTCGTGTAAATGTCTATTAGAGCATGCACTCAGCTTTATGCACACCGCAATTCAGCAGGCAGTGCGGTGCGTGACACAAATCTTGCTATGTTATGATGGCAAGTGTACACAGACCTCTTATTGCAGCCTCCAGCACAACCAACGGTTGTAGGAACATCCCGGC
Source organism: Sinocyclocheilus anophthalmus (assembly GCA_018155175.1). Taxonomy (NCBI): domain Eukaryota; kingdom Metazoa; phylum Chordata; class Actinopteri; order Cypriniformes; family Cyprinidae; genus Sinocyclocheilus; species Sinocyclocheilus anophthalmus. The sequence goes on from JADLZN010001948.1 coordinate 346,113, forward strand.
TTCTGACTGAAGTTTGAGTGGTGGGGCGGATGCCACGCGGTGCGCAGTGTCTGGCTTTTCGGCCAGCATGTTTTCACCCCTAGACCTGAGAAGATGCCTGAGAGGGCTGGTTTAGGCTGAGGAACGAAGGACCGCATCGAAATATATATACTAGACTATAATATAATTATATATGACCCTGGGGGGTGGGGAGCACAAAACCAGTCATAAAGGTCAGTTTTTTTTTAATTAAGATTTATACATCATCTGAAAGCTGAATAAAAATAAGCTTTCCATTGATGTATTTGTTAAGATAGAACAATATTTGGCCTAGATACAACTATTTGAAAATCTGGAACCTGAGGGTGCCAAAAAATCTAAATATTGACAAAATCACCTTTAAAGTTGTCCAAATAAAATTCTTAGCAATGCATATTACTAAACAAACATTAAGTTTTGATATATTTACGGTAGGAAATTAACAAAATATCTTCATGATCTTTACTTAATATCCTAATGATTTTTTTGCATAAAAGAAAAATCGATAGTTTTGACCCATACAATGTTTTTTGTTTTTTTTGGCTATTGCTACAAATATACCCCACGACTTAAGACTGCTTTTGTGCTTCAGGGTCACATAATATATTAAAAATATTAATATAATATAATATAATATAATATACTATAATATAATATAATATAATAAATAAACCATAAAATGAATATGTTTTTCAGCTTTTCTTCAGAAAGAGCAATTTAATTGCCTCCAAAGTGACCATAAAAAACATTATAATTTTACAAAATATTTTATTCAATATTAACTCTGTCTTTTGAATATCTCCTAAGAATCATGAAAACAACAACCTTTTTCTACTACAAAAATATTAAGCTGCACATCTGTTTTCAACATTGATAATAATAATAAATGTTTCAGCATAGAATGATTCCTGAAGGATCATGTGACACTGAAGACTGAAGTAATGGCTGCTGAAAATTTAGCTTTGCCATCACAGGAATATATTACATTTTTAAATAAATTCAAATAGAAAACAGTTTTTCTTGTAAATTGTAATATTTTTTTTGGATGAATAATTTTTTTGTGTGGTTTTTTTAGCATATTTCACCTCTATCTGTGAGATGTAAATTGGCTTATTCATTAATATCCAGGTTGCTGTCTCAAGGCACGGTGGAATAGTTATTGACCCTTCATATGTGATAAAACGGGAGGTTTCGGGATACAGCTCCTCAATATCGAGCCCCATCAGTAAGTATGCATCATCTGAAAAGATATGAAACAGTCAATGGGATGAGGTGAATCACACACACTTACAATAAAATATTCAACAGCTTTCATCTCTATATGCGGTCAACATTCCTACAGTACAATTATGATATTTTTTATATCACTACTATTATTATTATTTTTGTTCTGATGGCAAAGCTGAGAGAAATAAAATATCATTTCTTATTCAAGACCACCAGGTGGTAATACAAAGCCAAGTTTGTTTTTCCTGTCATTTTTCATTAAGAGTGATGAAGGCCTTTGCAGAAGCAATATTTCACACTCAAGACTGTGGAAACCACTTGACATAATAATACAGATGCAAGCGGTTTTCAATCAAATGTAATTTAATGTTAACAATATTAATAGAAATTCAATTTAATGCTACTAAAAACCATATTCATTTTGTTTAATGCCAACAAAAGCAACTTTTAAAAGTTAACGAGTGTGAAAAAGAGCTCCCAAGGCCACTGACACTAACAAAGACATGGGTATTTTGCAGACACTTACGTTTATATGTAATCCTCGTAATGGTCTCTCTGTTCAGCATGCGGTTTAGAAATACATTTGTAGGCTCTGAAATCTGAAGAGTCAAATTTCAAAGACAACATTACTTAAAGCCTGACATCTGCTTCGTTTCTGATGAAAAAGCAGAGTTTCATAAAACATGGTTTTGCTCAAAGCATTAATCACAAATGACATGAACGTTAACTTACTGCTGAGAGATTTCATTACGGCTTCACCATATCACAAGCACAATCAATAATAGTCTAAGTAAATTATTCTAAGGCAAGCCTGGACGTGGTGGGTTTTTTTTTTTTTTTTTTTGTTTTTTCCTTACTTGAAATGAAAGCTTTCAGTCCATTTCCCCTTCATTAGTAGCCAGAATGCGGAGGTCCCCGTCACATATGATGCCGATCTTGGTGAAAGTTGAAGGGTGAGGCTTTCAATACTGCACACCTTCCTCTGAACCCAATTTACACAGTAGTCATGATTCACAGAGTCAGAGAGGCGAATCCTGCTGCGATCTGTGAGTCTGATCATGTCATTGCTGTTTGATGAGGTTAAATGCCAAGGTCGCCAACATTATCTCACTTTTATGTTTAATAAACAAAAAGCACGACAAAACCGTTTTGCAGTTTTTATAAGGGTCCTATTATGCTCTTTTACAAAGTCTTGATTCTGTTTTTGGGGGTGTACTAGAACAGGCTCTTATACTAGGTTGTTCGAAAAACACATTTATTTTCACATATTTTACATTATTACAAAACCTCTCTCACCAGTCTGGCATGAACGGCTCGAATAGTTCTTGAATCAAATGAAGGCCCACCTTCTGAAATGTGAAATGTGCTGTTTAGTGTCTGTCCATTGGTTTTTTGTGATTGGCAGCACTCGGCGCCTGGTCGGGAAAGGTCACGCCTCTTACCATAGCTGCCTGCAAGCTTCAGTGTAAATATTGCATAAAAATCAAATCCATTTAAGCGTGATTTAAACCTGGATGATTGTAACCACTCCAAGTTCTTCTGCCTTGGGAAAGCTAGCGTGTCTCTGACAAAGTGATAACACTCGTTGCCTTCTCTAATACAGCTCAACCAGGTCTCGTCCCATTCAACGATATTTGTGATATCACAAATCCCAAAAATTATGCATTGTAGTCCAAACGAGTCATTCATTGTAATTTTTGAAAAGTGATTTCTGTTAAATACAATATCCCCTTTGGAAGTGGACTTTGAGCTTTGTAACTTTCAAGATCTTTTTTTATCCAAACCGCAACATTACAGACTAACTAAAGTTGTTAAAAAGTGAAAAAGCATAATAGGACCCCTTTAAATGAATTAATTTACTACATTTTCGGCAACACTGTGGTCCTTGTTACACGTTGCGCAAACATGCACTTACTATTAAATTAAAAAGAGAATAACTGAATGCATAATTTACATGCCAAGTATAACCTAATCCTAACCCTAACCAAATAGTAAGTACATGTAGTAATGTAGTTTTTACTCCCGTCTTAATGTATCATTCACTGTAACAAGGACTAGACCATAATATAAAGTGTAACCAAATTTTCATTTAGGACATCTTGAAATGTAAAATCTGACATTATTTTAATATAATAATTTACATACCTTATAAAGTATATCAAATGTCCTGAACTCTCAGAAACACAAGTTATTCCAGAGCAGCTCTGAGCCTTGAATTTTATTTTTAGCTCAAATAGGCCTGCTCTGAAAAAATGGATTAGTGGTTCATTCAATCCCATTCTCGCCTGTCCCAGCATGCACTGGGGCATGAATAATTCATATGGATTGACCATTTGCCAGTTTTATTTACACTGTTGTTTGCAATCATGTGTGTGAAGCCAAACAGTTCAAGACATCAAGCACTTTCAGCTCTTCAACAGGTCTGTGGATGATGCAGTCAAAATGGGACTGCACTTCATCCTGCAACCCCTCTCCATACCGGTGAATAACGCGGCTCCATTTGGTGGCTTCACGTTCGCCTTCAATATCATCATGCCTTATACCTTCTCTTCAGACAAACTCACCCCGCTCGCCAGCTCTCCGTGCCCACCTCCGTCTGTCAGTGGATCTACAGCTTCCTGACAGACAGGCAGCAGGTAGTGAGGCTGGGTAAACTCACATCCAGGACTATCACCATCAGCACTGGCACCCCTCAGTGTTGTGTCCTCTCCCCACTGCTCTTCTCTCTCTACAAGAATGACTGCACCTCTAAAGACCCCTTTGTCAAGCTCCTGAAGTTCGCAGACGATACTACAGTCATCGGCCTCATCAAGGATGGCGACGAGTCTGCTTACAGACAGGAGGTTAAAGAGCTGGCTGTCTGGTGCAGTCTTAACAACCTGGAGCTTAACACGCTCAAAACTGTGGAGATGATCGTGGACTTCTGGAGAAACCCCCCATGCACTCCCCCCACTCACCATCACGGACAGCACTGTAAAAACAGTGGAGTCATTAAGATTCCTGGGAACCACCATCTCTCAGAACCTCAAGTGGGACACTCACACTGACTCCATTGTGAAAAAGGCCCAGCAAAGGTTGTACTTCCTCCGCCAGCTGAGGAAATTCAACCTGCCACAGGAGCTGCTGAAACAGTTCTACTCTGTTATCATTGAGTCTGTCCTGTGTTCATCCATAACTGTCTGGTTTGGTTCAGCTACCAAATCAGACATCAAGAGACTACAACGGACAGTCAGTACTGCTGAGAGGATTATTGGTGCCCCGCTGCCCAGCCTCCAAGATCTTTACATATCCAGAGTGAGGAAAAGGGCTAAAAAAATCACCATGGACCCCTCACACCCAGCCCACTCTCTCTTCGAACTGTTGCTTTCTGGTCGGCGCTACAGAGCACTGACCCCCAGAACAGCCAGGCACAAGAACAGTTATTTCCCACAGGCTATATTCAGTCTGAACAATTAAACTTTCATAATTATACACTAACATATATATTTTTATATTAACGCACCTTTTTCACTACAGAGCTATTCTGCAATCGCACACGTAATAACCTATCTGTACATTTATCTAAACAATACATTTTTTTCCTATACTTCTATTTCTTTATATAGTACATTATTCAATTTTTTTTATTTTTTTTTATTTTTTTTTTAATTAGATTAGGTTTATATTAATCCCTAGGGGGTAATTTCCTATTATGTCGACACTCTCATGTTAGGCCTGCACCTATGTTTTTTACTTTTCTTCGACACGGGACGCTCAAGTCCCAAGTTCCTTGTGTTGTAAAACATACTTGTAATAAGCCTCTTCTGATTCTGATTCTGATTTCTGATTCTCTTCATTATCCTGTAAATGTCTCATAGAAAACATAATATTGAACCATTTATGCAAGAAATTAAACATGTTTCATAGAGCTCTTTTTAAGTTACAACTTAATAAATATTTCTTTTATTTTTAAGAGTTGAGATCTACAAATAAGAATTGTTACACTGCACCTTCCAAGCACACAATGCACACACAATGAGATATTGCAATATTGATGATTAATAATGAAGATATGACTTTGAATAAAACAATACAAATCTTTTTGTGGTTATATTGCATCCTGGGTGTCATTAAAACATTTTCTGGTCTGGAATGCACATTTTTGCCAAAGAGAATTTTCTCAGAAATGCATTTTATTCATTTTGCACCCATCAAAAATATGACTCTTGTTTGTCATTGAGTAAACTTTGTTTTAAATCATTTAGATTCATATAAATAATTTACATGTTATGTGGAATTGCTTAAAAAGGAATTGTTTGTTTCCTTCAAGTAACACGAGCAGAATTGATGCATAATGAATGTAGATGATATGAAACAACTGATGCAGAATACTGCAGTCTTATTTTTTTCTTCTTGCATTACTCGTTATTAAAGTATCTAGATTTTTAGAACTGAGCAAAAACTGATTAAAAGCTAATATAAGAGTAAATTCTATTAGATTATTCCATGTTAAGTTTGCCAGATGTAAAATGAAGAACATTAATATATCATATAATGCTTAAAAAACTATTTGAACATTCAAGCACATTTACATTCAAGCACTTTTAATTAACTGTTAATTCCTGCACATTCGTATCTGACTGGACATGAACTTCTGATCTCTCAAGTCTATATAATGTTTGCTAAAGATTAATGCAGTTTAAGACTAATTAATGAAGTGCCACCTCTCCATTGTATATATATTTGAAGCAGCTGAGACTACTAACCTTCATGAAGATAGAAACAACTGCTATTCCATTAGGACTCCGGACGGCATCACTGTAATTTAAATACAAATCCTGATTATAATGAATGAGTTGCACCTGTGAAAAGAAAAAAATAAGTGTAATTTGCAGTAAAAAAACAAACACCGCTGGATAACACACACCTGCTAATTGTGAATAGGGTCCAACCATTGTGACTTTCAATCTTCCAGTGCTATACTTAAAATATTTTTTTTTTGTAAGCCTTATGCCCAAAACATGCCATACATTATATGCATATACCCTCTATAACTCCATTAACTTCCCATTTGCACTTGTATCTCGTGCGACACTGTTAATGAGGGTCATACATTAATCTGTATAAATTTGGCTGGTGGTGTTTGTATCAATGTTTTGAATTGTTAATGGGAACAATTACACTGCAATCTCCTTTATTCTCCTCCATCCTGCTTTATCGTTTCTTTCCGCACAGCCACTAAACATAGAGATGGACGCCAGGAAAAGCGCTGCTTAATTTTTTTTTTTTGGCTCCACAATTGCATTGGACCTCCTTAGAAAATATGCTTCAGTCATCAGTTATAATGAGCTTGCTTGTCAGCTTCCAAATGAAGTTGTTGGAAAGCTGCTACCCATATAACCTCATTTGGATTAGGAAAATGAAGTGAAGCTGCTGACTTCAGTGAAATCAGAGGTGAGGATCAGAGAGGGCCGCACATCTCTGCGCAACAATAAGATAAAGTCTAAACTCATTAAAATGATTTGATATTTCTGGCACAGATTGGTGGTCTTGACAGTTTGAAAACGGGCTCTTGTTGTACATTAAGAATTGTTTGCTCCGTTTCAGTATGAGGGTCAATGACAAGGATCTCAACAAAGAAAAGGATATCTTTAAAAAAACATAAAACTGTAGATCAAATCGTTTAAATTAAAACAAACATTTGTATAAACACACACGCACACACTTTTTTTACACTTTTAAAGAAGTCTCTTATGCTCTCCAAGGCTGTTGGCTTCTTAACAGTTTTGTGGAACATTATAACCTTTAACATAATAACTGTCTTTACTGTCACTTTTTTTAAAGGATTTATTTTTTGGCATTTTCGCCTTTATCACGATAGGACAGATCATAACTGACAGGAAACAAACTGGGAGAGAAATATTGGGGCAGGATCGGGAAAGGTCGGGATTTGAACTCGGGACACCTGACTTTACTGTCAATTTTGATAAATGTAATGCATCTTTGTTGAATAAAAGAAAACAAAATCTTACTGACCTCAAATTTGTGTATAAAATAACAATAATAATACAATTTATTTTCAATAATTTCATTCTTCTTCATTACATGACCAGGATAGTTACCCTTACATTTTTGACAGTCACTCCAAAACATTTTTGAAAAGAAATGACATGCTCATCATATAAGCAATTTATTCAAGTCACTGTATGCATGCATTGCATTTTTAATATCATTTTTAATAGTGGAATAGATTCAGACAATCAAAGAGAGACAAAACCTAGGCTCCACAATAGCTGTAAGAAGCACCTGTGTGATGGATGGGGTTTTTCCTCACAATAAAAATTTACATTTCCAGCACAAGACCAATTCATATCCGACTGTGCAATCTGGAAGATGACCCATTGCTTTACGGTTTTATTTAGTCCCTTCTTAAAGCACAATCACGTTTTAAGATAGGAATTTCCATAATCCTGACTTTGGCCTTTAATCCTGAATAAAAAGACTTTAGTAATGCAAACTCAGTGACACTGTACAATGCACACATTTTGTGGGAAATCGTGAATTTATTACTCCAGTGAAAGTTGCAACAGTTAACTTGGCTTTGGAATATTTCTCTCTGATCTCCTCCAATAAGATCTCGTTGTGGGCTTTGTCTAACTCTGTTTCATGTTGTCGAAGGAAAATGGTCTCAGGGAAGTAGATTTTTTTTATTTCTGGTGCAAAACTGATACGATAAAAGGGACTAACTTCAGAATTTTGCCTATTTCATTAACTTCAGTGCCAGCACTTCAAGGGTTTGTCGCCCCATCCAAGCCTTTGAAGGAAGACAGTTTTAATTGAATCCCACAGACGTGATGCATTTCCAGGCTCTATGTTGCCTCACCTCTCCAGGGAAGGCCTGGCCGTTGAGCAGGTGCTCGGAGCCCCGACTGTCCTCGGCGCCAAAGTGAAGCCGGATCTCTTCCAGCCTGTAGCTGTAGCTCAGCGGCCCGCCAGAGATGTTCACCAGGTGTGACTTGTCTGGGCGCAGGGACACATGTCGGCCCGTGTTATACATCGTTCCACTGAACTGAAAAACAAACCTACGATGTAAACGAGCTGTAAATAAAACAGATCACTGGAGCATGTTTTACAAGAAAAGAAAAAAGTTTCAAAGTAAACCTTACACCAAATTAGCTTACAGTTCCGATATTTTCTGCGATTCTCGTTTCTGACCTTTCATGATAAAATCATATTAAGTGATTCCATGTTTACAGTCAGTACATTTGGGAGGACAAAGGTGAAGCAGTTTTCACCTGGATAGGCTAAAAGACAATATAAGCGCTTTTGGAAGTTGTGCCTATCACACAGGAAATTCCTGGAAAAACAGGCACGAATATAATAAAGAGACTGTTTGACTGTGATGGACTGAGGTTTTTCCAGGTAAACCTGGTTGTCAGGTGCAACTGCTGAGGTAGGAATTATGAAGCAAATGCATTGAAGCTGAAAAACGAAAACCTATAAATGGAAAACAACACCTGGAATGCTGTGTCTTTACTTTGTGATAACGCTGCTGGCTTGGGATTTCTAATTGAGACCAAAATGCGTCTTGTTAAGGCGCCCCAGTGATCAGAACATCTTTGTAAACAGCTGTGAGAGCGAATGTTCAAGAATGTATTCTAATGGGAGATTTCAAATTAGTTGAATATAGTTGGCTCATTTGTGATCTGGAGACAGTTTAAGAACTGCTGATCCCTCAGGAACACGAGAATGAGCAATACATTTAGCCTGACGTCTCATCTGGACAAATTCTTAGCAAGAGGTAATTACGATCACTTTGAACTGTAGCCCTGAAATAATTCAGAATAAAATGGCAACTTAAGCTGAACTACAGTACAAGGGGTGACACTCATTATTCACAGCATTAATCACTACTGTCCACCAAAACTCAAAAGACTATGGAAGCCTATTTCCAACTCAGAGAAAGGAAAATGTGATGTCAACCTTTTTCCTCGTGACTGAGATTTTATTTCACGTATACACTGTCAGAAAAATTAAAAAGAGCAAAAACTGTACTTTTAGGGGTACAACAGCTTGTCAGTGGGACAGTACCCTCAAAGGGACACCTTTGTAACTTCTCTACCCCTAAAGGTCTATGTGCCTTAAATTAGTAATATGTACTCTTACAGTATTATTATGCACCCTTTAGTGGTAAAGAAAGTAGAAAGGTGTCCCTTTGAGAGTACTGACCCAGTGACAAGCTGTTATACCCCTTAAAGGCACAATGTTTGCACATTTTTTTTCTTAGAGTGACTTAATTTTTTACATTTATGTTTTTAATTGCAACTTTGTCTCATAACTGCAACTTTATATCTCACCAGTGTTATTTTTGTATTACTTATTTCAAATTTTATAAATATGTATAAAATACATAAAAAATATTTTAAATGGGCTTTTTTATATTATCAGTTTTTAATTTTAGTATTTATAATTTTGTTATGTGTTTTTGTCATTCTTATTAGTATTTTAGGGTTTATTTTAATATTTCTCTTTAGCTTTTAGTTTGTAGTTATGTCCGGTTTTTTAGTATTTTTAGTAATTTTTAACACCGACTTAGACAACTTACTTTATTTTAGTTGGAAAGGAAACATTTCTAATTTGAACATTTGTATTTTATTTCAGGTTTACTTCAGTTTACAAAATCTTTCTTTAATACTTTAGTACAATAACAACACAGCTGTGACTCACAGTTGCAATTGACAATGTCACTTTATTTCATATTTTAACCTATACCTCACATTCCCTGAACTCAAGAGATATGAGCAAGAACCAGTAAATCCGATATTTCAATTCAGTAACTTAAGAATCAATAAATGAATGCTTGCAGGTCACATATACAGTGGTGTGAAAAAGTGTTGGACCCCTTCCTGTTTTTTTATTGCATGTTTGTCACATTTTAATGTTTCAGATCATCAAATAAATTTAAATATTAGTAAAAGATAATACAAGTAAACACAACATGCAGTTTTTTTAAATGAAGGTTTTTATTATTAAAAAACAAAATCCAAAACTACATGGCCCTAGTTGAAGAAGTGTTTGCCCCCTAAACCTAATAACTGGTTGGGCCACCCTTAGCAGCAACAACTGCAATCAAGCGTTTGCGATAACTTGCAATGAGTCTGTTACAGCGCTGTGGAGGAATTTTGGTCCACTCATCTATGCAGAATTGTTGTAAACCAGCCACATTGGAGGGTTTTCGAGCAAGAACCGCTTTTTTTAAGGTCATGCCACAGCATCTCAATCGGATTTAAGTCCATACTTTGACTTAGCCACTCCAAAACCTTCTTTTTGTTTTTCTTGAGCCATTCAGAGTTGGACTTGCTGGTGTGTTTTGGATCAGTGTCCTGCTGCAGAACCCAAGTTCGCTTCAGCTTGAGGTCATGAACAGATTGCCGGACATTCTCCTTCAGGATTTTTTGGTAAACAGCAGAATTCATGGTTCCGTTTATCACAGCAAGTCTTCCAAGTCCTGAAGCAGCAAAACAGCCCCAGACCATCACACTACCACAACCATATTTTACTGTTGGTATGATGTTGTTTTTCTGAAATGCAGTGTTATTTTTACGCCAGACGTAATGGGACACACACCTTCCAAAAATTTCAACTTTTGTCTCGTCAGTCCACAGGGTATTTTCCCAAAATTCTTGGGGATCATCAAGATGTTTTCTTGCAAAACTGAGACGAGCCTTTATGTTCTTTTGCTCAGCAGCGGTTTTCGTCTTGGAACTGTGCCATGCAGACCATTTTTGCTCAGTCTCTTTCTTATGGTGGAGTCATAAACACTGAACTTAACTGAGGCAAGTGAGGCCTCATCCACCATCTTTGGATGTTGTTGTGGGGTCTTTAGTGACCTCTTGGATGAGTCGTCGCTGTTCTCTTGGGGTAATTTTGGTCGGCCAGCCACTCCAGGGAAGGTTCTCCACTGTTCCATGTTTTTGCTTTTTGTGAATAATGGCTCTCACTGTGGTTTTTGCTGGAGTCCCAAAGCTTTAGAATGGCTTTATAACCTTTTCCAGACTGAGAGATCTCAATTACTTTCTTTCTCATTTGTTTATGAATTTCTTTGGATCTCTGCATGATATTTAGCTTTTGATGATCTTTTGGTCTACTTCACTTTGTCTGGCAGGTCCTATTTAAGAGATTTCTTTATTGCGAACAGGTGTGGCAGTAATCATGCCTGGGTGTGACTAGAGAAATTGAAGTCGGGTGTGATAAACCACAGTTTTAACTGGGGGGCAAACACTTCTTCACACAGGCCATGTAGTTTTGGATTTTGTTTTAATAATAAAAACCTTCATTTAAAACTGCATGTTTTGTATTTACTTGCATTATCTTTGTGTAATATAAATTTTTTTTTGATGATCTGAAACATTAAAGTGTGACCAACATGCAAAAAAATAAGAAATCATGAAGGGGGCCAACACTTTTTCACATTACTGTATAGTGTCCATCTAAAAGAGACCATAAACTTTTCCATTACAGCCTTGAGTTTCCATGCACAAATTACATTATTTAACAGCCCTGCGGTAAGCAATGCCACCAACCAATCAAACGGACTTGAATTCATGGAGAACATTTAGGTCTCCAATGGAATTTTCTCTAGGAATAACATGCAACTCCCCACATAAGAGAGCACAGTCATAACAAGCTCAAAGGAGCAATGCATACATAAATGTAATTGGGTCTCCCGAAAATAAGAGCAGAAAAACCTCCAGAGGAAAACAGCAGTACACTTTTATTTCAGGCTCCTGACTAAGTCTAGGGTACCAATGTATTATTGACCGAAGATGAACTACGGTATATCATCCATAACCACAACCCCTTGGAGCTTCACTGGAGAATTCTTCACTGACAGCCCCTGTCAGCACAGATGGTGAGCCTACCTAATCTCCCCCAGCAGATGCACAGTAGCATTAATCATAAAACAGGATGTTAAATGAGAAATTAACTCCTTCCTTTCCCTCCCGCTCTGTGGAAAAAATCCCCCTTAGCGCTCAAGATCTGTATGACAACAACCGCCCGAAACCCTTCAGAGGTCAGAGCGATATCTGATGTACCCCAACCATCGATAATCAAACACTGGATTTGTGTTTGGTAAATGAGTTAAGTCACACTAATCTGCTGACTGACTGCAGGTGCACCTTATTGAAAGCAAATGGCAAACAATTTTGCACGCCGGAGAGAATTAGCGATCTCATTACAGCACCGTTGTAACAAATTAACAGTCGTGGAGCATTAGCCATCTTCAAAGGCTTCATTTGGAAAGCTTCACTGTTGTGCTTGGCAAAAATAATTGAGGAGCTGCTTCATTGGCCAACAGAGGTGTATAAGAAAGTCACCCAATGAATTAAGACTCCGCAACAAACCAAACAACGAGCTGTCTAAACAACAGCCACAGAAGTAATTACAGAATGTGATTAAATTTGACAAATGGACCGTTAAACTGGGGTTATGCTACGTGACCCGATCTTGTCAAAATCCTAATGAATTATGGGACATTGGTCTAAAGTGAATAATGTGTGACTGTCCATCCTCTACCAGTTCGAATAATGTGAAAAATAGCTATTTTATGACCCAAAACAGATATTATAGAAAGGATTATGATGCAACAGTCAATCATAATCTGTGATATTTTAAGAAAGCACTTTATCCTTTCCAGTACTTACCTTACGTTGCCCTGCATTGAGCCGTAGCGGATTGAGGAAGGGGTCAAAAATCATTCGACTGGTTTCGATGTTGACCGGCGACTGTCTCTTCCCAATCGAGCACAGGTTCCAGGCAGTGTTAACTAGTCCCCAGAAAGATGGCACTAGCAAAATATAAACACAAAAAGTGAAGTTCAGAGCATTAGCTTTAATTTTCAGCTGTAGACTGTTGCGCTTGCCGTTTTGTAACGGGTCATGATCTGATTGGAGGGGGATACGTTTGGGATTATCTCAAATTGCTCATCCCAAATTTCCTCCGTAAGCCCCGTCTATGGTGTGATGTTATTTTTGAGTTTGGATCGAGTGGTTGATATCCTTTGAGACAACCTTTTGACTAGCAATCAATTTGAACACTTAATTACCAGGCGCAGCGCCGGTTCTCTTTTGAAAACGAGGTCATTATCGTGCATCCAAATGAAAGAACCGCATGTTAATGCGATTCGCTCCGCAAAAGCAAACTCACGAAAAAAAAGAAACACAGATGGAATTAGTCACATTAGCCACACAGCCAAAGGACATACTTGACCTTATATGATTAATTTATTCTCGGAGATGTTTCCAGTCCTAGAACAGTAAACAACTTTATTGCTGATTGGAATGACTTTTCTTAGTGCATTGAACCTCAAAACTCATTTATCATATTTAAAATCAACATTACAGATTAAGGGAGGAGCCCAACGCCTGTGGTTTAAAGAGAAAGTTCAGCTAAAAATTAATGTTTGGTCATCATTTACTCAACCCATGTCATTCCAGGGGAACCTGTATAAGAATCCTTTATTTTTTGTGAGAACCTAAATGGTTCACCTCCACACTCCCACAATCTCCTCATTAGCCCCAAGAACTTCGTATTATTCAATTAAAAGCATATCACCTTTTGTCCCCATAGGCTGAGATTATAAACAGATTTATCCAGCATGGACAAGTGATCCCCTGGCCTGATTTTCCTCTCATCATGTCCAGCTCTGTGGGAGTGAAACCGGACTGGGCTACGTGATGGGTTTGCCGTATTAAATTAGAAAGAGCAAAAAACACATTAGATACAAAGATTATGCTACATGAGAAAGCTGTGGAATAACACAAGCTCTTTTCCTTCGAATGCATGAAAGCTATTTACGCTGTATTTGTATTTATTTTCAGCATCTCTTTGTACAGTGACCTAAATAAATGATTGTTTCCAAACCTGTGATCTAACTAAGGTGCAATCCTCCTTTTGTCTGGCATCCTAACAGCTACTGAGCTCATTACGTCGAGTCGGTTTTTATTTTTTCACTTCTCAAATGTCTCTCTCAGTGCTTTCTTAAATGTCAAGGACAGACAGAATATGCAACTGCTTATAAAACTGAGGGAGGAACAAGTAAGACATTTGTGCTTATTTAGAAGTAGGCTCAGCTCAGCCTATAATTCAAAATGTAAGATATCAAAATGCTGAAGTCACAAAGCTGTCAGACACTAGTTATATCATCTTGGATAGGAGAAATACAAAAACCGTAAATATGAACATACTCATATATTTCAGGGGGGCTTTTTTGCACCAAAAACAGTTTGAAAAAAAATCTAATGATTTCCACCCTCTCTGATGCACCGATATTAAAATAAAATCCTGGGTGATTTGATAAGCTGATAATGGATGCCAACTGCCTATGTATTTCTGCTAAAATCTCAGTGCGCTTCCTGTATAGTGTTCTCCCTAGCAAATTGTGGTATAGCAAACTCTTTCTCTTATATTTCTATTAACTGTAAGTAAAAATAACTAATAATATAACAACTAATTATATATAATAACTAATTTCAATTAGATACAATATAGTAATCTATAACATTTTAGTAATGAGTCCAGAAATAAATAAGCAGGTGAATTGAATCAATTATTGCTTTGTCCTGTTATGGGACACTTCCTCAAGATTAATTTTTTTTTGGTAACTTCCATACGCTGTGCTATACCGGAGGTAAAGGCTAAATATGGAAGCACATTTTTTGTACATATTTTTATAAGCTGATAGATGACCATTATTAAAACATGAAAAGATTGACCAATATTAAAATGACAACAAAACAAAAACAAAAAAAGTTAACAACATCGCAACCTTGTAATGTGCATTCACTTTGAGATTTGTAAAGGATTACATTTAATAGTGCTATTAATTTATTAGTGTTTTAAACAATTAATTTTAAAGTGTTAGATGGCATTAACAGTAATTTAAACAAAAGAAAATAAGAAATTAGGTACAAACATTTAAATTCAAGCCAATATTGGTTGTTATATATCCGGTATGAACAGATATAATTTAAAAATATCTCATACTGGTCAATAAAAATATAGCTAGTTCCAATATACTATGCTTTCAACTGTATGTAGTTTTGTGAATATTTTCAACTTTGGAGTCCCTTACAATTAAGTGAGTGCAATTCACTATTCAAAATATGTCACTGTGGTAATTTCAGTGGATAGCTGTACACATTTGTGTTGCTGCTGTAAAGCAAAATGCCCTTTTAGTGGATTTTTGCACCCGTTCACCAATCTTACATACTCCCAGACAGGACATTTGGAGAATGCATAGGAAAGAAATAAAAGCCATTCACCGTACCATCAGAATGCAAACAAGACACAATAACAAGCCAAGCATCCAAAGATAAAAAAACAACAGCAGCAGCCTGAGTTTATGTTTGAGGTCCCGCCGAGTCGGTTTGTATTTTTAGCTAAACTCATTCTGAATCCATTGTTAAGGTTCCGCAGAGCATTTTGAGCTTGATGATACAGCTCTGTCCTATCAGAGTAATATAGTGATTTGCTGTTTCTTCTCTCCATTTTTTTTTTTTTTTCTTTTTTTTTTTTTCTTTTTTTTTTTTTTTTTTTTTTTTTTTTTTTTTTTTTTTTTTTTCTTTTTTTTTTTTTTTTTACTCTTTCTTTTTTTTTTTTTTTTTTGTTTTTTTTTTATGAAATTGATGCGTTGGTAGACAGATGGCACCCTCATCCTCAGGGATCTGTGCCAGATTTGGCTTTGGGTTCAATACATTAATGAGAACTCTCTCAAAGTGCTTTTTAGGTATGACAGGGGGACAAATACATCAACCGAACAGCGTACAGTACAATGCGAGGCTGAGCGCTGCTGTTACATCATACTGAAAAAGTTGCATAAAGTCTTACATTTGGAGGCAGCACATTCATTTTAATGCTACAAATATTTACATTTTGCACATTCTCTTGGCTTTACACATTTCTGCATCTGAGAAATTTATTCAACAGTGCAGTTTTCCAGATGAATTGTTTTGTTTGTTCGGATTTGCTTACGCAATGTTTGTTCATCCCCCGAAGCACAAGTGCTGATGGGAGATAGCTGAACATATACATTTAATCACAGTATAATGGTGAATTGCTTCTTCAGTTTCGCTAATAGAAGCACATAAATGCAATCACCTGAAACGTCAGACCAGCACTTAATTATGGCTATTTTTAAATGTTAAAAGCAAGAAAAAAAATCTCCACACTTTATATAGTTGAGGTTTAGAATGAAGACTCTTAGGCTCACCATTTATCTTTATGGCTTCTTTGATGAATAGAAAGTTTTTACTGCAACTTTTGATTAATTCAACCCATCCATGCAGACCCAAACTTGCTGACCCCAAATACTGTCTCTGATTTTGTTTGCGAAATACAACGTGTTGTTTTTAGTGCAAGCGAGACGAGTTATCAACATGAATTTCAAAAGTAGAACACGTCATGTAGCAGCTTCAGCGAAACCCTCAGGAGAACAGAAGAGATGTTCTCTCGCAATTAACAATGTAGAAACTTCCTGCCATAGCTAAGCATATAATGAGCGCATGCCAAAAACAGGACTAAAATATTCATTCATGAATATGCACACATTAAAGAAAAGTTCATCTCTCACTGGAGTGAACTGAAGTCCATGACTGAAAATAGCCAGTGCATGTCAATCATTATGAGACTTTTTGGAGCATCACATTCAACTGATAAGACAACATTATAAAATGAAAACGGGTTCTTCCTCCTAAACTTAGTCTCTTAAACCTTCTTTTAATTAATTGTAAGATATGAAAGCTAATTTGTGTAACTGGCATGATCAAAGTGACTGAGAGTTACATTTGATTCCTGTTGTAAGTATGATGAATCAATCATAAAAACACTTTACAGTTAAAGCTGATGTGCGTTCTGAATTTTTTTTCAAATGTTAAATACTTCCTCCTATTGCAGCTTAATGTGCAGAGACAGCTATAAGGAAGCCAATTTGTCAAGCTGATTCTCCTAATTGAACAGTGTAAACACTGTGTCTCTGTGGTGCATTCAAGACATTGATTTGTTTAAGCATCCAACCACAAGAACACAATAGCAACAGCAACAGCAGCGACTAAACCAAATGACGTTAGTTTAAGGGTGGGGCATCTGTTTACCTGACCAATGGCAGACAGGGGAGGGGTCATAAAACACATTTAGAAAACAAACATCCAAATTTTTGTTTCATTTGGGGCTGCAGAGATTCCACACTTCATCTGTACTATGCCTCATATTTTACAATAAGATCAGATTTAACCGTAACTGATATACAGTAGTCAACATTTGAAGTGAATAAAAAATTCTTCAAAGTTGTCCTAAAAGCAAACTGCTTCATTTAGAGCAGTGTTTCTCAACCCTGGTCCTGGGCGCCCCGCAGCAATGCACGTTTTGTGTGTCTCCCTAATCAAACACACCCGGTTCAACTCATTAGCTCATTAAAAGAAGCTCCAGGACCTGAAATGGGTGTCAGACAAGGGAGACATACAAAATGAACAGCGTTGGGGGGCGCCCAGGACCAGGGTTTAGAAACACTGCTTTAAGACAACCTGGATGAACTTTTTTGATCCACTTGTCAAAGTTGACGACGGTATGCTTGACAATGAACACGTCACAAGCGCTTAGCGGAACATTAAGTTTAAAGGATTACTACTAAACCATAGCCTTTAGTGTTCTCAAACCATTTGGACAAGTAAAAAGAGTGTTTTTCTTGTGAGGACTGTCTTGAAATGAACACAGACACGCACTGGGAAAGGGATGACGTTCACTATTTGAATGCGTTGTCATCTTCTTTCTTTCACAGTCCTTTTTAAGTCTCAAGGACATTTACGCTATATAAATCCAGAGAGTTTTTCTCCCTTGCAGAACACTTAATAAAGTGGTAAATTTATGTGCAATACATATATTTATGAGTTGCTATAGGGCTTACTTGATATCCCCTACAACTCGGATTGATGCTGCACTACATGTCCTTGTACAGTAAGTAGATCAAGCATTACTTTTCTGAAATATAAAGACCCCTCCCTCATAAATACTGTAAGTATAGGAATTGTATGGTTCTGTCCCCTATAGATACCTTCTTTATTAAAAGCTTTTAAGCATACTAAAAGGAAATTACCATTACAGTCCTTGTCAGTGTTCAAAGGGCTCCTTTGCTGGCTACATACATTACTCTGACTGACTACATAATGAAGTAGTTCAAATAAAACTCATAAAGTGTCTCAGACCTCTACTGCAATAGTAAGCATTAATCAGTCGAGACCACAAGCTGTAAAAATAGATTAAGCTATAACCAGGCCCACACGGGATCTGCGCCCGCAGAACAAGATATGGGTAGAATTCATTCATCCACCATTCACGGTGTTCTGCTCTTGCATGTTCAGTTATTAAATATTTCAGCTAATTTGTTTTTGATTACAGTTTTTAAAGCTATTCTGCATAATTCTAAATAAAAATGTCAGTCATGACATATACTATCATTCAAAAGTTTGGGGTAAGAACCCCGAATTGTACATTTTTTTAAATAAGTCTCTTATGCTCACTAAGGCTGAATTTATTTGATTTAAAAATACAGTAAAAATAGTAATATGGTGAAACATTATTTCAATTTAATATAATTGTTTTCTATTTTAATATTTTAAAATAAAAAAATTTCCAGTGATGCAAAGCTGAATTTTCAGCATAATCACTCCAGTCTTCAGTGTCACATGAACCATCAGAAATCATATAATTTGCTGATTTGCTGCTCAAGAAACATTTCTTCTTGTTATCAATGTTGAAAACAGTTGTGCCTGCTTAATATGTCGTGGAGACTGTGATTTTTTGATGAACAATAAAATTCAAAAGAACAACATTTATTTGCAATTTTTTTAACATTATAAATGTTTTACTGTCACTTGCTGAAAAAAGTACAAACAGCCTGTCTGGGAAACTTGATCAAAAATCATTATTTCTGCACACCATTCTGTTTGGTGATGTTATTGGCACAAAAAATTTCAGCCTTAAAGGGTTAGTCACCAAAAATGAAAATAGCCCAAAATACTCACCCTCAAGTCATCCTTAGGGTATTATGGCACTTTCTTCTCAGTGAATCCAGTGGGTTATATTAAAAATGGTCTTTGATCTTTCAAGCTGTTTCATGGCACTCAGCGGGTGCTGCATGCATCAGTCCAAAAGCACTTAATTCAATTGCGGCCATCCATAAATGGGGGGAACAAAAGGCCTTAGTTAGGGGAATCGATGCGTTTTTGTAAAAAAACGAAAAATATACCACTATTAAAACGTAATCAATTCCCCCCCAAATTAATCTAGCTTGTGCTCACTGTTGTGCACGGAAGCAGCTCCGGGCGGATGACGTATGAGGTCAGCTGCGCATGCGCCGCTCAGAAGTGACGAACGCGGAAAAGCAGGAGAGAGATCAAAACAAAACAACGGTCAAGAATTAGAAGTACAAAACGAGGATTTGTAAAGAAGAATGTCGGAGGATTTCGATATAAGCCAAGAGGAGACTGGTTTTCCTTTGTTAAAGTATAAAACTTGCTTCCTTTTTTTTTTTTTTTTTGCTTTTCCGTTAACAAATGTGGTCACGAGACTCAACGGCGCATGCGCAACGCTGACCTCATACGTCATTCCCCTGGAACTGCTTCCAGGGTACAACAGTGAGCGCAAATTAGATTAAAGTGATTATTACGTTTTAAATCTGGATATTTTGGTAAAAAAAATTGTTTTTTTTGGGTGAACTAACCCTTTAAAGTTCACCTTTAAAATAACCTCTATCTTGCTTGCATCATTTAGCGACCTTAAACGTATCAGGCTAACTAATCTAGTGTTGAAATGTTAGCACTATAAACTCCCCATTTAAACTCTAAATTATGATGCAGCATGTGCAAAGTACCGTTAAATAACTTTTCACCCTGATTTGTGTTAAATCATCTCCTTCACACCGCATACATACATTAAACATGTGAATCAAACAGAATAAAATATTCATTGGCACCCTGGAGCTTCATGTGCTATATGTCAACACACAAAGTCTCTGCGAATAAAGCATCAACCGGCGCATATCTTGCACGTCTTAGCAGCTTGACTCTTGACAAGACACATTCTGCATACTCTCACACGGTTTTCTTTTTTGAAAGGCTTACCTGGTATAAAGCTCCCCTGGACAACATCTTTGTATGCCCACCAACCATCGTGCAGCTTTGATGACACTGGCTGTGCTGCGGGAAAAGAAGAGATTCACACATCACTCACCCACTGCTCTTTGAAAATACAGGCACACCTGTAATAGACCCCAGCTCCCCGCGGAGAGAAGTTTCTGCTGTCAAATGAGATGAAGTTGTCTGCTTCAAGACACATTTAAAAAGTCTTTTTGAGGCAAAACTCGACAAAAAAACAGCATGCAAATTTATAAAGTCAATATTTGCCTAGCACCGCTTAATTGCAAGCAAAAAAAAAGCACATTTGTGTGATGACGACAGATGCATCCTGGATGCTCTGCTCTGGGCCTTGTCGGCAGGAAAGTAGGTCACAGAGGCAGCAGACTCCAGCATTCTGAATTCACTCTGTTATCTCACATCACTATTCCCCTCACCTCTCTCCCTCTGGCTTCAGGCTGCAGCTTGCATCATATCCACTGCCATATCAAGCACTCAGGGCTGCTCTTTAATACCCCACACCACGGCTCTACTCTCAAGCCAGGTCGATTTGATGCGCCCGTCATGAACGGGGCGGAGGATTGGAGCCCAATTTGCTTCCACCCCAATTTATCGACATCTGTATCTGAGATATGAGAAGCTTGTGCACTTTCACTTATGTGAATCGTAGGAAGCTGTTATTTCTGAGGCTACAGTCTGCAGTATCTAGAAGCATCGAGAGCCGCGGATTTGCTGTAAGTGCAGGTGCTGAGATTCATACACCGGGAGATTTGCGAAATGCTGACACTTGAATGGAGCCCCGCTACCAATATATCCTCTCTGGTGTGTGTGGCTCCCTGTGCGAA
The DNA here is from genome assembly GCA_018155175.1 of Sinocyclocheilus anophthalmus. NCBI lineage: Eukaryota > Metazoa > Chordata > Actinopteri > Cypriniformes > Cyprinidae > Sinocyclocheilus > Sinocyclocheilus anophthalmus. The sequence continues at coordinate 367,369 of JADLZN010001948.1, forward strand.
ATTGAGCTGAACATAAAAGGGCTTGTATATTATTTTACACCGCATGTTTTTGACACGCATGAATCCCTTTGACATTATTGGCTGGAATGAGGAAAATAAACCTCACGCTTTTAACCAGGTAGCTTCTTTCTTTTCTCTCTCCTCCTCACAGCCGTCGTCCCCTTTGTACTAGCCTGACCTCAGATCACACGTCAACTTCCTTTCAAACATATTACCAGCTTTTCTGCAGAAACCCTTCATGCACATATCCAGCTCTTTGAAGATCTAACTTGTGTTTGGGTTTTATAGATGCCCATCCCCTGGAGAAAGGATGACGTCAAACTCTGGACTGCCAAAACAAACTGGGTACTTCAATAGTGCAGAAGAACAGAAGAACCTCACAGACTCTAGATGAGCTTTACTCTGAGGTGTATGACTCACTGACAACCTCTTTACATAGATTTTTTTTAATACTCTCATCTAGTATGTTTTCCTTTGCCTTTTTTCTTTTATTATTCTTAGCAATGAAATGCATTTTCTTGTGATGTCTAATATCACTTTAAGATGTTTGCACTCATTGGAGAATGAGTTATTATCTGAGAAGAGAAACACCAAAGATGAAAATAATTGAGAACTAGTTGAAACCAACCTAAGATGGTTTGCTGGTCTCGCTGTTTCAGACCTGTTGGCTGATTTTAAAAGGGTTTGGACACTTTAACCGAACAGGCTAGTAGATCCTGTGGACCACCTGAAGACCATCATGGCCAGGCTGGAAAGCCATCTCAAACAACGCTAAAGACCTGCAAACTATCTTAATCTGGTTTAAGACAATATTCTTCTAATCCCTGGTTATTCTTTTCTCAAAACTGGTTTCTTTTTTTTTTTTTTTAGCAAGGAATACAGGAAAACAACACAGCTATGCAGGAAATGAAATTTATGGGAATCATTTTTTTTCTATCCAAATCCCTGCTGTTACATTTAAAATCTTTTCATTTATGAGATGACCACTCTGCTGCAGGGGGGAAAAAACACGAGCTAAACCCAGCCTAAACTAGCTGGTTGGTCCTATCTAGCCTCACAGCCTGGTCAAATGGGCTGGGTTTGAGTACTTTTCAGATTGGCCAGACCAGCTAGACCAACAGAAGACCATCTTGGTTAGGCTGGGAGACCATGTTAACAGCAAAAGCCTGCATAAACCAGATAAAACTAGTCAGTCAGTAAACAATCACTTCAGACAGTAAATATCCAGCATTGTTTTATGAGCACAAGATGAATTAGGCTATCACTTTCAAATGACACATTCAATTTAATAGCCGTTTAGCTTTGGATGTTTCTGCATTATGCCAGCATAATGAAAATGCCGCTATATTAACCACAGAGCTGTCAGCAGTTAAACATCTTACGCGTCCTGAGAGAGAGTTTTCATATGTGAACACAGTTTACCTTCTACAAAGACGACATTAATGTTGAGAATCAGAATTAACTCCCAAACGTGCGGCATTCTTCATTTAGTCCATCAGGTAATTAACTTGATAACACTTGGTCAAAGTCTGAAGCGTCATTCCCCGCGAGCGACGCCGACTCGCGCGCTCCCGTCGCTCTCAAATATGAAGAACATCGTCCTCTCCAAAAGACGCGACCCACCGCGCAGGTTTACTCTCAAATGTACCAAACCAAAAACCACTTGGCAGATCACAGCGTAGAAACTTGCGAGTCCAGACGCCGACCTGTCGGCTTGTATCGCGAAAACCAAATTAGACCAAAGCAACGGCTTTATTTCTCCTTGTTTGTGCTCTTAGGTTAGTCGTGGACAGAGCGCGCGGATCTGAGGTTTAGCGCGTGCTGATCCCCCTGCAGGCGGGGCTCGCGCTCCCGTGACGCTCGCTTGAGAATGCGGGTAGTTTTGACATCTATTCAAACTCTAATGCAATTACTTTCCTGCTGGTGTGAGGCTTAACAGGATTAGAAATCATCACCATTCATGTTCTAATACAAAATAGTACACGAGCGCACAAATAAAAGTAGACCCTTAACAGTCCTGAATGATGTATTACTCCTACCTTTATGAGCAAAAATGATGGCGTATTTAATTTGTTTCCACTGATGACCTGAAGTGCGCTTCAGTTTCCACTCTCCGCACAAACGATTGGATATGCGCCTAATAGCGCACATTTATATAGGTTAAATGTTTAAACTAACATTGCGATATGCTTTAAGTACTGTTATATCTGTAGATTTTATTGTCGGCAAGTCGTAATTACAAACATCGTAGGACTTGTTCATATGATGCTCATAAGTTTCTTCATATTGCGTTAGTATCTGATAACAGCAAATCAGTAAAAGAATAAAAATTGCACTAAAAAAAGACCTCCATGATTAGCTTGTTTTTGCACTTCCTGTTTTTCCCTGCTTGATAATTTCTGTCCAATGAATGGATGACCTTAAGCACACATTTGGTTTTGTTTACAGTTTCTGGTTCATTTGCAAAAAGGTCAGTGTGAAAGCGAACCACACCAAACTAAAAAAAAAATCAACATTGTATTTAGTCCGGACCAAAGCAAGTGAACTAGCAGACTTCCCTGGTATGAATACACCCTACTTACCCATGCGGAGAAGTTGGAGAAACTGCACAGTATATCTTGGGACGACTCTGCGTGGCCGTCTTGGAGAACGTTCTCTGCGAGGAGACCGGTCTCTAGAACGCTTCCGTGTGGGTGAACGTTCTCTTGATCTCCTTCGCTCTCTATCTCTTTCCCGACTACACAAACACAGGCAAAATAAAGCATGAGCATGTACAGCAAATAAAGATTCACAATATCCATTTTTTGGTTGTACTTCAGACCAAACTACTGAAGCAATTCTACTCAATTACTCCTGAGAAAGTAAGGTGTATGCATGAGTGCTGACCTGCGGTCATCTTTCCTCAGGATAAGTTCTGGTCGGTCACTGCGGTTGGGGAAGCGGGGTGAGGGGTCCACACGCCTCACCTGTTGCGGCTGAGGCATCATCCGCACTGGCGGCTGCAGCAAACCCCCTGAAAACACAGAGTCTACACATGGCACAAGAGGAGAGAGAGAGAGATGGAGATCAGAGTTGATTCTGCTAAAAGTGTGATCTGAATGGTGGAGGGGGTGTTTTTTTTTTTGTTTTTTTTTTTTTTCATGCACCTTTAGGGGGAGGCTGGGGTAGCAGGGGCTGTGGGGGATTCTGCAGCAGTGGGGCCAGAGAGGCAGCTGAGAGCTGAGCCTGCAGAAGAGACGGAGGAGGTCCCTGGGCCGGGACGCTGAACGTGGTGGGCGGGGGTAGAGACTGCAGCATGGTGGGACCTGGTTTCATCATGTTTGGGCCTGGCGGCTGGTTCTGAAAAAGAACAAAAGAGTTGGGTTTGCTAGTATGTACAACTGCCAATTTTTTTGTGCAAAATCACAACATAATTTTGAAGAAATATCCCCCACCCCCCACATAAAGGTAGTAAATTTCAACCACACTGACACTTTTTTGAAAATTTATTGAATTTATACTACTGTTTATGAATGAAATTAAATCTTATTTTCAGAAAGCATGCATTAAATTGATCAAAATGGCAGTAAAGACATTTACAATGTTACAAAAAATTATATTTCAAATAAAATACTGTTCTTTTGAACTTTCTATTCATCAAAGAATTCTGAAAATTCAGCTTTTCCATGGAATAACTTCATTTTTAAAATTAAAATACAAAAGAGTTATCTATAATGGTAATAATATTTCACAATCGTATTGTTTTTACTGTAATTTTTATCAAATAAATGG